>BGNK01007153.1:0-20249 GCA_003297005.1 Symbiodinium sp. clade A Y106
CTGGATAATTTACTTGCGGGACATGTGCAGTGTGTCAGTCTTTTCGCAATCGACTTCTTCAATGCAGGGCCGTAGTGCATGCTGAGTTCGTCGGCTGCCCCTCGCGTTAAAACAAGTCGCGAGTGCGAGACTCTTATTTGTGTACATATATTTTATTATTCGATTTATATATGTTTGCAAGAATGAAACATGCATGAGATAAGGCAACACTCTCATTGAAAATGAGATGTAACTTTATCTCAAAATGTTTCTCGGAAATTTCTAATTTCCATGTCTTGCANAAATGAGATGTAACTTTATCTCAAAATGTTTCTCGGAAATTTCTAATTTCCATGTCTTGCAAACAATCACGCCCATGCGCAGCATTGGGCTCCTGCTGGATGTCGAGAATTTTTCTTTGCCCACCCACCCCGCCCTACTTCTGGGTGCCTTGCTTCCGGGGGAATCCAACTGAGTCTTGAAGGATGCCAGTGTGCCAAACTTGCTGGATAATTTACTTGCGGGACATGTGCAGTGTGTCAGTCTTTTCGCAATCGACTTCTTCAATGCAGGGCCGTAGNAGTTCGTCGGCTGCCCCTCGCGTTAAAACAAGTCGTGAGTGCGAGACTCTTATTTGTGTACATATATTTTATTATTCGATTTATATATGTTTGCAAGAATGAAACATGCATGAGATAAAGAATACTCATGAATGAAACTTTTCTGAAGGCGAAAACATGACGTGTTCGAAGTAAGAGCGCTGCAGGCCTCTACTCTGCTTTTTTCAGACTGCAAACTACCTGCTCTTATGCTGCGGCAATTGAGAAAAACGTTCTTTCCATTTCACATAAGGAGAAAGCCACACGAAAACGCTGGAGGGATTAAAAGAAAAAATGAAGAACAACTACAATGAAAAGTCTTTTAAAGGCCAAAACATGACGTATTGGGGTTTTTTGTCGCCTGCAAACTCCCTGCGCTTGTACTTCCGCTTCTTTTGGACTGCAACGTTCCAACGCTTATGCACGGTGTAGAACAGGCGGAAAAGAACTACTTTATCTTAGAAGCATCATTCCACCAGACTTCCTTGCTAGAAATCCACCCGACAGGGATCGGTGAGCGCATGCAAATTATTGGAAGACTGTAACTATTGCGATAAGATGTGTGGCAGTCGAGCTTGAACGTAGGAATCATTAGCAACATAAACTGAGGTTTGTTTGCCTCTTCTAGGCGGCGGACGTCGTGCAAGGAGACCCTTTGGGCCGCAAAAGTCAGACAAACCACGTCTTGGCAGAGCGTGCGATGCTCGTCGCATCCATGTTGATGAGGTAGAGCGTTTTTGCCGTGGTTGCGACGTCTAAGCGATGAAAACCCTAACTCCACAACGTTTCATTTATTTTTTTCACTTTTAAACCCTGAAAAGCGTTTTCGTGTGGCTTTCTAATGTGATGGAAAGAACGTTTTTGCTTCTCATTTACAAACCTTTCGGAACAAGGAGCTTGTGAATCCAGAACCCAGATTCAAACCTAAACGTTCCAAACCTGGATTCTCTAGATTGTTGTTGTTTGCTCCCTCTCCAGAGAAGCTGAACCAGGTTCAAACCTGAGTCACCCCGGGGAGTCTTGCCTTTGTGCGCCGTTCGAACAGTCGGATGGAAGTCACATTTTTGTTATTTTCGTTTCGTTTGACTGTTGCATTGTCATTTTGAATTCGCTTAAAGCCCTTGAAGCGATTGCATGTGGCTTTCTTTCCTTGTGTGTGAGAAGCAAGGCGTTTTACTAAAATTTAATTTGTTTTTTTCATCGCTTTTTTGCCTCTGAAGCGATTTCGTGCTTTTAACCCTAAAGCGATTTCGTGTGGCTTTCTCCTTGTTGTATGTGAAGAAAAAACGTTTTTTAATCTTGTTGTCTTTTCGTGTGGCTTTCTGCTTCTTGTGTGTGGAGAAGCAAGACCTTTTTCTTGTTTTAATTTGTTTCATGGCTTTTAACCCCCCTGAAGCGATTTCGTGTGGTTTTCTTCTTGTTGTGTGGGTCCGAACCTGATTTTAACCTGGTTGGGTTTGAACCTGGGTTCCAAACGGGTTAGAACCTGGATTTCAAACTTGGGTCCGAATCTAGGTTACAACCTGGGTTTGAACCTGGGTTTAGAACCCAGGTTCAAATCCAGGTTAAACCCAGGTTCCAAATCTGGATTCTCTGGGTTGTTGTTGTTTGTCTTTCTTCCTCCGAGGGGAACCGTTTTCGCTCCCTAACGAAAGGCAGTTGACGCGACCAATGCCATCCATCCACACATTATTGGGGTGTTCCAACCTGTGGGTTGGCCTGCCAGCAGTGGACTTTGTGGACTTTGGGAACGGCACGGTGGGAGTTTGTCGTCCAGAACAACGACCAGAGCTTTGTTTTGGGCTCTACCCGCCCGTCGCGCAGTTTCCGATGTCCCTCCTTCGTGAAGGTCCCCGGATGCTGCCTGGCCAGGAAAGCGGGATGGAAAAGGCACCGCAAAAGCATCGAAAAGTCTGCCCGGCAGCCCTTCTCTGCAAAGCAGTTTCCAACTGCTTTCCTTCTACATTGTAGGTTTGCACTTGGTGAAGAAGCTGTTTCACGCTTTGGTGAGTCGTTTAGGTCTGTTTGTCCTGGACCCCGGTGAAAGCGAGAAATGGGCGGCTGCAGTTTGCCAACTGCCAAATCTTTGGATGACGGCCGTGCCTTGAGCTGCTTGCGCAGCATGCCGGTCAGCGCAAGTGGGACATTGGCAAGCTCACCCGCCTTGGGCTGAGCTCAAGCAGTTCCTTGAGTGCCTCGGCCAGTCCGTGCAAGGCGATGAAAAGGTGCACATTTACGTGGATGCGTCCTTTGAGCCGAACTGCTGGCTATTTGTAGCTAAGTGGCTTAGTCTTGGGTCACCCAATGCCTCCAGTTGGTTCGGTTAAGAAAGTTGAGCTTGAACACATTTTTAAGCTGCTCAAAGGCGGATCCAGAAGGAGACCCGTGATCTTTGAGCTTGGGCTCTCACGCTTAACATCAGTCTGGGTTGTTCAGGCCCTTTGTTGAAAGGAAAGGCGTGGTGGCCTTCACAGACAACGAAGGTGTCTTTGGAAGTTTTGTCAAAGGCCATAGTGATAATTCTTCCCGTGCGCCGTTGATCGAGTTTTTTGCTCGTTGCGAAGAATCCCTTGAAACAATCAGCTGGATAGATCGAGTGCCGTCGTTGTACTGTTGTCCAATCCAGCAGACAATCTGTCCAGGGGCCAAGTCGTCAATGGTGCACCTCGAGCCAACGTCGAGCTCGAGCTTCTTGCGCGTGCGCTTCCGGGAGTTTTTGGGTGAATGGGGCACACGTGTTCAGGGGGTTGCGGGATGTGCCGCACTCACTTGGGGCTGTCCAAATCGTAGTCCTCTTGAGCAAACCGTCGGATGCCCCATGCCACCTTCGAGGAAAACAAGTCAGTGATCCGTGCGTGTGTGTGCGTGCTGCTATTTTCCATATCTGTTTTAATGAAGATGTCAAGATTGAGTATATCTTGAAGTGAAATATGTTGGATTTTATTCCTGCTGGAATAGATTGAGTTTGTGATTTGTTCATATTTCCAATATGGAATAGATTGAATCTGAATGTCTGTGATCGATCGAGAATTTTTCCAAGTGAAAATAAAAGTTTCTGCACTTGCCAGACAAAGAGCCTCTTGATTTTGGGGTGTACACAAGCCAAGCCGCAAACCAGACCAACGCTTCTGATAGGTGGGTGCAGACCGGACCTTGAACCTTGCGCTTGCAAACAGATGCAGCCAGATTCTCAGCCAATTCAGCAGAGAAGTTTCTAAGTTATGCAGTCGAGTTTTTCCATGCAATGCGGAAACCGCGGCGTTCACAACTCTCATAGACGTGGATATCAGAAACAGAGCAGCAGCGTGATTTGCGCGTTTGCCAACTGTGCTTCAAACTTGCTTCAGAGTGATAAATTGGAAAATTCGTTTTGCTATGTTTCGTCGGCAGCCTGACGTGCGTGTAGCGTGCATAGGAAAGCAGCCGCAAGCAACAAAAACGACATTTTTTTGTGCTATAGAGGGTTCAAATTCAGGATCCTTGGGTGTTGAGGCTTTTTTCTGCCCCAGCACCCGAACCGAAGAGCATGAATTACTGATTTTTTCCAGGGCCCTGCGTTTCTGAGTTTTGATCTTTAACATCGTGGGATTCGAAAACATACGGCAGGGACATATTCTGATTTCTGTAAATGTGGCAAGCACACCCCGGGGGCCGCGCAGGTGCTATAAGGTTGGAGCGAGTGCATAGATAGAAGACCCAACAATCGTCTGATGTCATAGCAAAGTATTTCCAAGTTCGGCCGGTCATTATCTCGTTTCCGTTTCGGCTCAGTTGCAGGCCCAGCTCGTTTGTTAATTCAAGACCAACGTTTGATTCCACAAAAGCATTGGGTTCGACTTGGGTCTTGAGTTTTGGTCAAAAACGAATTTGTTGCAAGCACATCATTCACAAGCTATGGCTCTCTTCCGTGTGGGCTTTGCCTACAGGGCCATGATTCGATCCAAGCTTTCACCGATGCGTGGCAGAATCTCCCAAATCGCTACCTCACAAGAGGCCGAAAGGCCAACGCCACTGCAGATGCGAAGGCTTTTCGTCATCTCAGCAGTTCCATTTGTGGCATTTGGAATCGTAGATCAAAGCGTTCTACTTTACGCGGGCGATGCAATCGACAACACTTTGGGAGTTGCGCTGGGCCTTCCCACACTCGCCGCTGCAGCTATGGGCCAGGTCATGAGCGATACCTGTGGTGTTGCCTTTGGTGGGACCATCGAAGCAGCAGCTTTGAAGCTTGGCTTGCCGTTACCGGGTCTCACAGAAGCGCAACAGCGTTTGGGAAGTGTCAAGCGGGTTTCCACACTTGGCGGTGTTTGCGGGGTAATTTTGGGCTGTTTCATAGGCATGGGAAACTTGTTGCTGATCGACCTCAAGGCGGCAGAACGCGGAAAGAAAGAGAAGGAACTTGCCAAGATCATGAAGACCATCATGGAAGATGGTCGTGCAGTTTTGCACTGTGACAGAGCAACGCTCTGGGCTGTCGAAGAAGAGGTCGGTGAGCTGTGGAGTACGTTTGCAGATGGCATCCAGGGCACAATGCGCATCCCGAAGTCGGAGTCAAGTTTGGCTGGATGGGTAGCTTGTAACAAAGAATTGGTAAACATTCCGGATGTGACGCAAGATCCCAGGTGGACCAAACCGTCGAAAATGAATTACACGACAAAATCAATGTTGTGTGCACCAGTGGTTTTGGAAGGTAAGGTAATTGCTGTCATTCAGCTTCTCAACAAGCTGGACGAGAAAGGGGATGTAGTTCCATTTGATCAATCAGATGCCAGGGCCGTCAAGATGATGGCCGGTCACACTGCTATGTTCATGGCGCAGCTGTTGTAGCACTTGTTGCTCATTATGTTTCGAGATGCGCCAGCTTGTAGATTATTTGCGTTTCCGGTTGGGAACCGTCTCATCGCTTAACAGGCTTTTCCAGCCACAGAAATGTGGTAGCCTGAGCCAACGAGGATCATTTCGAACCTGCCGAGGAAGAGCGCCTGCAGTGGTTTAGAATCGTGAAGGTATCGTTCAGGCCTGCAGGTACTTATGCCGTTGATGCTGATGATCGTCGAGATGCGTCGGGCCCATCAGCTCGGTTTCTCTGTCACCAACACATGGTTGCTTCTGCTTGTGCACTAAACCTGGGTCATGCTGTATTTACATGGAGTCGGGATGAATGCAGCAGCTACTTCCTGCGTCGAGCTGCTAGTGTTCTATTCATCGGCCTCCTGTACGTTGACGCTTCTCCGTATTGGTCGGTACTCCGTAGAAATGTAACTGTGCCATGATGCTTTGCCATCGAGCCGCAGCATACCGTCTGACCCATGCCTGATGCTAAGCTCCACAACGCGATGCTTCATGTGTTTAGGATAGAATGCGGTGCAGCGTGAAAGTTAGTAATGAGGCGATGTGATCCGAAACCTGCGTTTGGAGAGTGGGTTTGAGTCTTTGCAACATGAGGTCGTGAGTGCCTCTGGTCCTGCGACGAGGCCTGACGCGCCATGTTGAAAAGATAAAGATTTGGACAATATCCCGCTCAAAATGAACCTGTTCCAGGCAAGTGCGGTGGCGACAGTGGCTGTTCCCGCAAGCTACAAAGGCAACATTGGGATGCCGGATGCCTAGTGTTGGGCCTCGCTCGTCTCCCATGACCATGCCGAGGGCTGGCGGCCTGAACGTTTTGAACATGAAGGCCAAGCACTCCAGTTCGCAAGACAGTCCCGGCCCTAGCTCCTTACACCTTTGTCATTTCCGGTTGGTTATGTGACCGTTAGGTCAAAGCGCATTCCCATCTGGAAGCTGGGATGGGCCATGGCCTAACAGCAGGTTTCTTGTGACAGACAAGTCAACGAAGAGCAGGTGCGCGCATGTTTGACTGCATGATGTCTCGGCTTCCAGGGTGATCTAGTTTGTGTGTCACCCCTTCAGTCTGGAATGAAGCCATTTACGTGCTAGCTGCTAGCCGGCCGAAGAAGGCTGTGACTGATTTTGCCATTTTGACATCTTTTGCCCTCAATGGTTCGGCTTACGGTCTCCAGGAATGGCAGCCCGGACCGACCCGTTCCTCACAGATGTCGAGGCCACATCCATTGTTTTGAGAATGCTGCCGCCCGCGTTGACCCTGCCTGATCCCCTCTGCAACAGGGAGAGCGAAACTTGAAGCACTAGATGTGACCTTACCTCGTCGTTTCTGGTTGTTACAATTACCGTCTCGAGCCTCACAGAAGAACCGAAAGGTCCTGCTGTGTGTAACCATACAGCTTTGGTGCCTCCACCAACCAGGTTCCGGACTACAAGGCCACGGCATCGCAAGTCGAAGCAGCCCGGCGCGAGCACATGGCAGATGGCTTAGCATGTGCAGAGAGGCAGAGAGGTGCAATGAGAAAGAGCAGAAATCAAGACATGGCACTGCTCCCCAGGTGAGCCAGGAGGTTGCCGTGCTTATCTTTGTGCCGTGGTCATGCTATGCCTGAACCTTGGTATGAGTAAAATGCTTCAGTACCAGTGCTGTTTGGATGTTGCTGGCGGCAGAGGTTTTCATGGTGCTCGCCTTTGCCTTGCCCCCGTCAGGCCATTGCCTTATGGCTGAATCAGACGCGGTAGAATCATATTGTGGTTGATGATGTTGACAGAAATCCTGAAAATGCAGAGGCATTTCTAAGTCTGCTGCTGCCACCGATAGAAATAGTTTTAATGCTGCAGTCCCCAGGCACTGGTAGTGCAGCCAACTGATTATCAACAATGCATTGGCAGGATTCCTGTGGAGCCTGTGGGCTGGGGTATCCTGGCTTGCCAGCCTGCTGGTGGCACGTGCGGTGCTTGGAATGCTAGTGCTTTCCGTGCAGGGATGCCAGACGTGTCAGGATACTGCAGAAGACCCCGTAAGCTGCGCCCGAGTTAGAAAAAGCATGCGTGACACTGTCGCGCGTTTATTGCATGGTAGCAGCTCAGGCCAAGCCTACGAGAGGCATCTGCGAGGAGCCAGCCCAGTTTACAAGCTGCTGGCCCTGATGGTGCCTTTGAAAATCCCATTACTTGCCTGCAGCAGATTCGGGCGTACTCTTCCATACAAGGTAGCAGCCGGTGTGTTGATCCCAGGTGCTGTTGAGCTGCGTGGCAGGGCCACTAGTTGGAGCTCACATCGAACAGAGGAAGATGGCCAGCTACTGGATGCACAAAACAGGTGCAACTTACCGCGACGTGGCCAGGAGCTTACACGGTTTAAGATGTCTTCGGCTCTGGCAGCAGGCTTGTGCAAGTCCAGGTTCCGACCAAGCCCTCCGATGCCTACCAGGATGCAAGCATTCTGGACTTCTCGGCCCCGAGATCGCAACAAGTGTGTGCGCATGTTTACACCCTGCTGCAATGGCTAATGGCAGCAAGATGCCGGCTCGATGCCCTCCGACCAAGGCCAGTGCACGCTTGGATCTTCAGAGAACTCTCGGGATCCGCTCTCCGGGCTCCGGCATGACTTATTGCATCGCGCCAGTGATTGCCGCTTGTCACATGTAAGGGCTGGATGTGCCAACTGGTGTCGATGTTCAGTTTTGATTTGTCTTTCTCCTCCGTCAGGATACCTCATCATCAACAAAGCAGGTGAACTATTTCGCAGCCGACGTGAATTGTTGTGAGCCACGTCGCAGTTTCCTTTGCGGTGATACCGCGAAGGCGGATGCCAGGACCATGTGAATGGCCATGCCATCGCGATTTGTCTCAAGCTTGACATCGGGCGAGGACTGGGGTGGTTCTGCCCGCGAAGTCTTCTCAGCATGCTGCAGACAGGCCGTGTCGGGAGGGGGCGGAACGGCGAGTCTTCTCGTGCGGTGGCATGCTGGTGTGGGAGGTGGCAGCACTTCTTCAAGGCCGCTCAGCAGGCTGCGGAGGCGGGTCCCTTGCTTCTGCTAGCCTCAGCACGAATGTAGGACAGATTCGTAGCAAGATGGGGAGAGGTCTATGGCTGGGATCTGCCTGATCGACCTATATTCGTGCGTTGGTTTGAAGATGCCGAAGGTGCGGGGATCTCAGGCTGAAGTGAGGAGAAGTTGGTGAAACAGATTTTGGAAGTCTTAAAGCCCAGCTAAGGTTCAGTCAGAGCTTCTACACCAGGGTCTGGTGGAGGCCAGACCTGCAGCTAGTGTCCAAAAGAAGCGACTCGTAAGCCCATGAGCCCTGCGCAGACCTTCGTCCAGTGCTTTGCGGGACTGTGCGCTGCGGTGATTGTGGCCATGCTGCTCGTCACCAGAACTCTTCATCTCGCCTTTGGCTAGGATCCACGCTTCACATTCCATGGTAGCACTACTTGTGCACGCTCTGCCTCGTCAAGGTGGCTGCACTGGTCCTTGTCCTACTATGTGCACGACAAGAGAGCTGATCGCAGCAAGATGAAACGTTGAGACTGTCCAGTGGCAATTGCTGTATGTGACGGTAGATATACTCGCAGCTGGAGCAAGCGCGAGTTTTCCGCATTGTGTGGCCGGGCCTGATCCGACGCCGTCGTGGCGGAAAATTGTTTCGCGTGGTTGCTGTTAGTGGATGCACTCTGACATCGGCTCTGTCTTGCCTTGGAGCTTTTGAGGCCACATCCATCTCAAGGAGCTACTTGGAGAAGGCGAGAGACAGAAGGGACGATCGAAAGGCACGATCGAACGGCGGGAAGAGCTGAGGTGGAGCAGGGCGAAGCCAGGCTCCTGCCCGAGTGCCGTGAGGAGTCGCCGAGTGTTGCAGGTGAGTCAAAATCAGCAGATGCTGCCAGAGTTTCTCCTCTCTTCAGAGTCAGAAAGATGCTGCGACACTTTCCTCAGCTCGTCATTGAAGGAGCTGGAGCGTGTGCTTGGGGTGCCGCTGAAGCGGCGGCGCAAATCACGATTAGCCACTTGGATGTCAGCTCGGAGCTTCGGGGCAAAGGGGCCTGTGACAAGCCCCGGTTCTGTTGCGGACTGTTGAAAATCCACAGAGCAGCCCGCGAGAGTTTCAACCGTCACGTGCCCAAGGGCCCACATGAACTCGTAACTGAGGACAGAACGCCTTGACAACCGCGTGGAGCCACGCCAAGAAGCGTCGTCTCGTCGACAAAGAAGCCAAGTGTGCAACAGCGCTTAAGCTTGCTCTGCATGCCGGGTGACACGTGTACGAAGGCATCGTATTGCGTTGCAGCCCGATCCTTTCTCCCGCTGCTTTGCTGTTTCAAGCTGCGGGGCGCAGTGGTTCCCATCGCAGCTGCGTGGTCCTCGAGTGCTGAGGCCGAATTGTGCATCAAGCGGTGTGATATGTGATCACGTCTGAGGCTCTATGTGCGCCTGAGAAGCGGAAGCCCCAAAGCTTCTCGCGCAACCTTCGCTTAAAGTAGCAGCTAGGAAGGCCGGTGTGGTGTCAGGCTGGTGAGCGTCCTGTTTGAAATCAACTCGGAAGGAACCTCATCAGCTACACTACCCGGCAGGGAGTAGTTCGCACCGTTGTCAGATCCCTTGGCGGTGCTGATCGGCTTTGTGGAGTCGACGACTTCATTTCTTGTCGGGGGATCTGACGACTCTGCTTTGACAGACTGAATAAGAGCATAAGATGTACCGCCGCCGTGTTTTGGGAGCTACACTCAGCGAGGCGGGCTTTTGTGCACCGATGAATGTTTACAAGAAGAGCAGCAGAGTTGAATTTGAGAGCAGGCGGGGTGCCAAGAGCCCCACAGCTCGCAATCTCGCGATGGACATGAGGAGTCGGAGAAGAAGGCCTGCAACCGACGGCTTCCGTGTGCATGCGCATGCACGCGCGTGGTTCGAAGTAAGGCCTTTTACGATGGTTGCCCGACCAATGCGCAGGGCGCCGGAGGAGGCTTTCAGGGTTTCTTTTGCTGATTTTTACTGCACTTTTGGTGCTGGGACGATTTGCGAAGGATCCCCGAGCAGCACTTGGAGCCGATGCTCGAGGGCGTCCTGGAGTTTCGGGCCACTCAGCTTCCCTTCGAAACTGCCCGCTTCCCGTCGCATCCCGTTCCCGCTTTCTCTCTGAGGTGCGGCACGGACCGCTGCACTCAGCCAGGCAGCCACATGCAGAGCAGAGCTTGAAAGTCTCCTTACTTGGCATGACATGGACCTCCCATGCAGGGGCGGCAAAGACACAGCGAAAGCAAGCTCGAAGGACACCCTGCAGCTTAAGGGAATCAGCTAGCGTGCGTAAGGGGCTGACCTGACCACACAGAGAGCTGCTCGAAAAACAAGCAATGTAGGCACATCGGAGGGTCTGCTTCAGGATCTTGAGGTCGAAGTGACGCTATGCAGGATGCTACATCGCTTGCACCGCTGCATGGCCCGATCTGGTCCAAAGCTGAGAGAATACCGATCTGATGCATGAGGACTTGCAACTCGTGTGTGGGTGCTTCTGATCTTGTCCCGTGCAAAATCACATGGGCTCAAAATCTCTACTTGTCTAAGGTGTAGTGGCATTCTCCTTTTCGGCATCGGCTCTTCAGAGAAGGATGGATTCTTTCGCAAAGTTGGACGAGGCACAGAAACCAGCTGTTGTCTGCAGAGAATCCTGACATGGCTGCAGGTTTCCAAGTTCAAGAGTCGTCGTGCTGCAGAACGATCGTTGGGAGCAGGCAGCAGGGAGAAAAAACACACTTCCCGCAGTCTACTGCTGTATGCAGCGCGCACCAGTTGCCTCAAGACAGAGGCTTTGGGCTTCAGTTGTCGGCGGCACAATCTGTGTCAGGCAGCTCTCTGTCTTCAGCATGCAGGCGCGTTGAAATGTTCCGCTCGGTCAGTTGATCACGGTCGCATCGCAGTATGGCGCTCGTAGACAACTGTTGACTGGTGGGGAACTTGCAGGTACGTGTCCTGCTGCATTCGCTCTCCGCTCAGAACTCGAGGGAGTGGAGGGAGGAGGGAGGGACTGCTAAAGGCTCAAGATGAGGTGCTTTCGGGCCTTCTGTCTGGCCAGTGAAAGTCTGGGCACATGGCCTGGGGTTTCTAGTTCTGGAAGCCTGCGGCACAGTCGCCCACAACATTGAATAGATTCAATACCTACCTGAGTTGGAGGCCAAGGAATGGTTGAATCATACGGTTCAGTTCGCATCTGTCAAGAGGCTCGCAGCTGGTGCACCTGGCAGCTCTCCTGTCAGTCCTCATGCAGACGGTCCAGGAGGCTTCTTGCAACGGTGGGTCTTGCTGTGTATCGCGCGATTGCATGTAGGAACAAGCTTCAGCGGGTGACCGAGCAGCGTCTTGGCTCGACCGCATTTTCCACTTTGGTCTTTCCCCTCTCGCCCTCCTCACATGGCCGACAACTGGGCTGATTTCGCTGCGGCGCCGGCCCCACCTTTGGTGGTGAGCCTTCTTCATCGCCGGCGCCTTCGGTATCTTCGCCTGGTGCTTGGGAGGTGCCACCTGCCCCTACGTCTGGGGCGGTGGCAGGACGTGTGGACGACCCCTTCAATTCAATCGCCATGGCGGAGGGGGTGACTGGGAGGATTCGCCTCGGCAAAGTTGTTTGAGCAGGCGGTTGTGGAGGATCCCGGGCGGTGTTTTTTTGTCCTGATTCGGCAGCATCCACCCCCGAGATCCCCCGAGCTTTTCGTTGGCAACTTCACCGTGTCGGCTAAAACCCAGGGCCATCGCGAATTAGGCCCGGGTCTTGTGGAACGCCTAGGGCGTGCCAAGGCTTCCTCTGCTGAGGTGGGGCCTTTGTCTCTGGACGGCAACCTCAGGAAGAAGGGCCGATCGCCTCCGAATAGCGTCGCCTTTGCTGCCACGGGTTCGTGCCGGCGCCTCGTGCGGCGCCGGGTTTCCGGGATATGTGCCCGTCCGGGCGAAGTTCCCGTTTCGATCAAAAAGTGGCACTGCGCCTGTGGGTAGATTTTTGGCCTTCACGAGGTTAGCGTGAATAGCATGAAACTTGTTGTGTAACTCACGTGCGCATGTAGGAACAAATTTAAGCGGGCGACCGAGCAGCGTGTCGGCTAGACAGCATTTTCGACTTCCCGCCACTTTTCTTCTATTCGACTTCTGAGACCAGACGGCCGGCACCCGCCCCTCCGGTCGGACGCCATGAGGGCGCGCAGAAGTGTGCACCATGGCTCCGGTATCGGGCTTGTGGGAGGCTAGCCAGGCGCAGTTCGCGCTTCGAAACAGGGGCACTGCACCACTGCGCCTTTGTGTAAAATTTTGGAGAACGAGTCGTTAGCGTGAAGCTTGTTTCCATGCACACCACAAGATCAAAATTATGGCTCCTCGAAGGCGATTGGAGAATCACCTTTGCGACGGTCGCTGTCTGCAGCTGCCAGTTCAGCCCTCAGGATGGAACAGTTGACCGTGTGCGATAGTGGAAGATGCGGTACACAGATCGGGCTAAACGTGTGGCCTGGAGTTTTTGGCTGCTTGGGTTGGACAGCCATGTGGAGAGTTCGCACCTCCGGGGTGCGCTCACACGAATCTTACGGTGTCAGATTCATGAAGATCAACGACGCGATAAAGGCGTTGCTGTACCACTTTCCAAGCTCTCAAAGCTCTCAGGGGTTCTATCCCTGAAATCGCGAGCCATTCTGGGAAACCTTCAGCCAGATTGCAGACACGGCTTCGATGTGAACTCTCAGGTGAAGACCTCGAGGAAGCTCCCCTTGGTCTGTTTTGGGTCGCAGTCCCAGCCTTTTGTCCTCCGCCAATGCATCCTCTTGTGGCAACCACCAAGATCTGCAGCGCACAATGACAGCCACAACATGCCACAACACCGCCCAAAGGCAATCAACATCTTGATCCTTTCCAGCCTCGCGTGTGGAGTCCTTGTGATGTCCAGCTTTGCTGCTCAAGCATGTGCCTCAGCAGTGGGCGATGGGCGGAATTTAAGCGTGGGCATGCGTGGGCTCGACGAGGTCTTCCGTGACGACACGATGACCGAGGCCACCGAGGCTTAGCAGCGGATGGCAGCAGCATCTTTGCAGTGGAAGGGAAGCCGCACGAAGCAGGAGGTGATATCCCCGGAAGTGGCAGAGCCAGTGGAGACAGCATCGGGACTCTCGAGGATGGTAAGGCCGGGTCAAGGGATTCGTGCGCTGTGCTCGAGCTCAATGTGCAGCTCTTCGGACAGGCTCCTGGCCCGCATCATGGTAGTGGCTCTTGTGCCTTGGATGCCTTGTTCCTGATTCAGAGGAGACGTTCAGATTAAAAAGACAAGGAGAGATTGCACAAGCGTCAAAGTCCGCATGCAGGTGTCGTTTACATCCGGCCGCAAGCTCGGGGAGCACAAGTCCTTCCGAAGATGTTCAGAGCGGGATATGTAGGCTCAAAGCCTCAGCTGAGGAATGGGGCTTCGCATCATCCATCCACTTCAGTCTGCCATGCTCTGTGGCTTATGAGTTCAATCGATTCGCAGATTACATGCAGTGCCGTTGAACACGGGCATCATGGCGCATGTCCTTTGGAGGACAGCACTGGAACAAGTGCCGTTCGAGTGCCATGTGCCTCTTTGATGTCATCATTAGTGCCGCACTGGCCTGCGGATCTCGAGTGGGGCCCGTGCCGGATTGATTGCCTAGGGTTCGACTGCAGTCCAAGTTGTAACCCCAGAGTCTTTCTGGCTACCATGTCTCCTCAGACCTGGGCATGTCAGGCAGGCACGGCCTTACCGAGACGGGGCTGATTAATTGGAGAGGTAGCAGCACGAAGAAAGGTGCAGCTGGGAGAGAGTAGCTCCAAACTGAACAGTGGTTCGGCTTTCTGACTGCTTTCCGGACTGCTAACCTCTCACTGAGCGAAGAACGAAATTTCTGGGCGGCCTCTTCTCAGTCCTGATTCTAACACCCCTAGAAATCAGTCTTGGTAGCATCCGGTGCAAAATCATTACAAGGTGAGATGGTATTGACCGGTCCCACTTTCTCGAGGACCGTGCCCAGGTGTGTTTTTAGCTTTCTCTTGCCTCCTCAAGTGTGATTTGTGAGGAGTAAGGCAAGAAGTTGTTTGTGATCAAGGGTGGGATGTCAACCTGAGTCAAAGGAGGTGAGGAGTGATAACCTTACATCTAGTCTTGTTCGATGCCTTTGGTTTGGGTTCCCGTCCCATCCTCCCTAATGCCTGGCCGCGACCTCGTGGAGTGTCGAGGCCGACCTAGTGTGCGGCTTGGCTGTTGGCTTGCATGCTGTTAACGTTGTGCCACGGGCAGCTCTGATGCCTTCAGCTACTCCCAGAGACTCCCAACACGCTCAGAGCATCAGCGATGCACTCCGTCAGTGAGCAGCTGAAACGCATCGCGGACCGGACTTTCCCAAAGAGCCTGGAGACCACTTCAGGAACGGTATCTCCTGTCTGCTGCACATGGCAACGCCTTCGGGTTTACTCTGGACGCACAGTACGGTATTTCATGGCGTGTTCGTAGGTGTTGACCTGTTGTCCTGGTTACTGTGTAGATGCTGCTGTTTCCGTCTCATGCCCTGGTGTTCCAGCAGTGGGACACTAATGTGACCTGCATGCATTCGCGATGCTTCGCTTCGTTCCGCAAAGTTGTGCAACGCCCAGCGTTCATTGGAAATCTGCTTAAGGCAAAGCGAAGAACGCTTCCAAGCTACTGTGCCAAGCTTCAGGGCTTGGCTTGTACAGGGACCTGCGATGAACTGAAGCAGATTATGCGGACACCTTTGCCGCAGATTGGTCAAAGAGTCAGGCGCAGGACGATTTTCATTCCGGCTATGAACAGAGAGTGCTTAGCATCGTAAGGGTCCGATTCTGATGCGCTAGTATGAACGTTGCCCACATCCACAGCCCACAAACCCCAACAGAGAGAGTGGAGTTCTTGTCTCCGGCTCGTGCCTGCCGAAGAGAAAGGAGAACTCGATATAGGCTGGCCGTCAGATCAAACACCCGCCAACCACCATGGAATTCTGGTTCAAGACAGTCTCACATTCACCGAGAGTGGGTTTGGGATTGTTCCTCCGAGGCTGGTGGGGGTCTTGCCCAAGTCATGATCCACTGCATGTCCTTGTCGATGGAGAGGCCGCACGTCGGATCCCGATTAACGAAGATTGTCAGGCTCGGAACTGGTCAACCAGCCTTTCATGTGCTTGATCGTTCTTGGAGCTTACTTACTTGACTGAAAACAAGGAGAATGAAGTTGGTCCTTGCAGCTGTTTTGGGAGCTGCCTCTGCCAGCAAGCTGAGGTGTCGTCTCGGTGAGTACTGGTCATGCGATTTGCAGTTTGTCTGCGAAGCCCACAGTCTTGAAGGCTTGGCACGGAACGTGCAGCGGAGATTGAAGGTGTGAGCCTGGAGACTGCATATGCCCGGCGCTCAGCTGCGGGCGGGCTAAGTAGGCTAAGTGAGTTGTGAAGAGCTTCGGTCAAGCTGTTGACAGAGCTGTGCCGAGGCAGCCTTCTTGGAGCGTCATGGTGCTTGGAAGCATTTGCTTTTTCGTGAGCGGTGGTCAAGGGGTGCTTTGTGTCTATACGCTTATCTCGTGTAGAACCCACAAAGTTCAAGGCCTGCAGCGGGTGGGCGACACTGTCTCGAGATCAGACCGAATGGCAACATTTGCTCGAAGCCACGCGAAGGTGACAGAGCACAACAGGAAATCCGATCGCATCTTGAGCTCCAACTAGTGTGCAAACTTCTCAGGAACACAATGCTGATCTGTCCTAAAGCTGACTGTGTTCCCGTGGTGCAGTGTCATTTTCGGCTGCTGCGGAAGTGAGGCACGTGGACTGCTGGCCTCAACCGTTTCTCCGTCAGAGCCTCATGTGACGAACCACCACGGCGGTCACAAAGTTGCACACAACGATCTAATCCAGGACCAGACGCACGAAGAGTTTGGGCGAGTACTCGGTTACCGCAGAATGGGCACGTGCTTTGGCTTGATAGTCTATCATACCAATTATTCCAGTCAAGAGTGGTGCTCACCTGTTGTGAAAACCGAAGGTGGTGGAATAGCACGACTTCCACATCTTTTGTCCAGACTGATTCCGTGCACTACGCAGGCAGTGCACATGCCGTGTGAAAGTTCTCCGTGCGAGAAGAGACGTCGTCTCGCGACGCGGCTTTTCTTGCGTGCTGTTCCGCGGCAGAATCCTTGGACTGGGCTTCGCAGACCCACTCCGGCAAGTGCCCCTGGCTTTCTTGGTATGCACAGAGGCCCTTGTTTTCTGCGAGCGAGATTGGTGCAGAGGTACTTCATCGATCAAGGAGCCTGCGGATCCTGCTGGGCTGTCGCGGCTACTGGAGCTTTGGAGATGAGGGTCAGCCGTTCGCATAGCCATGAGAAGGCCGAGAGCTTTGGGTCTTCGCCAGAGGCTGAGATCGCTCACAAGAAAGCCCCGAGCATGCTCTCCTACAAAGAGCTGGTGGTGCCCTGGCCGTTGACAAAACACATCGCTTCTTGACAACGGTCTTTTTTCTCAGCGACTTGCCAAGGACTGTGTCGAGAATCCCCAGCACTGCGGTGTCTCGTGCAGAATGCTTGTAATTGTAGTGTCTTGACCCGCTTTGTCTTTGTCTTTCAAGTGTTTTTGGATGCGTTGGGCTCTGTTCAGGTGGAGATGGTGGCTGCGGTGGGGCCACAGGGGAGCTGGCTTTCGAGTACATCTCGAAAAATGGTCTCTCGGTGCCTTGCCTTTGGAAGATGTGGGTGGAAGTATCGTTTGTAGGGTTTGACAGTTACTCCAAGGCAAGTGCATCATACACCGGTGACCGGGAAGCGACCGAGCACTGCAAGACTGGCTCTCGATCAGCAGTGCCATGGCCCAGAAATGCAGCGTGCTGCTCTGTCCGAATGCATGTTGAGTACTGCTGCAGTGGCTTACAACGTACTGTAACTTAATGTTGTGGTCAATTATTGTGGCAAAACCGTGCTGAGTTTGTGATTCGTGATGTATAAGGTGGTCAAAGCCAACAGTTGCTTTGCTGCTATCATTGCAGCGTAATTGCCGTTTGTTTCTTCGTGAAGCCTTAATTGCTTGAGCTGCCAGGCTTCGTAAAGCTTCCGGTTAACAAGCTCAGCCCGCTCATGATGGCGATTCAGCACGCAGGAGACGCAGTTGGATGGCCACCCCTCCGCTTCCCGACAATATTTTCGTCGCTGCAGTGCAAGTGTCTCTAAGGGACCAGTCGTCGTGTCCGTGGATGGTGGGCCTTGGGGAAGCTATGAGTCCGGAGTGTTCAACGGCTGTCGCAGGCTCGAAAGGTACATTGACATGTCAATGTGGCAGACTCTGAACTACGAAGATGGGCCATATCAGTGATGAGATGGGTTCAGGTTTGTGAGTGTTTTGCTGGGGCAGCAGCGAGCACTGTGCTTCTCAATGGAGTCGCCATGTTTGCAGTCTGCGGGGTCACAGAGGTCCCACATGATGCACATCATGCCCGCCCGAAAGGCATCCTCACAATGTCTCGTCTAGCCAGGACTAAGTTTGCAGGGCCAGGTATGTGGCAGAACTCGTTGGGGAAGCCTGCTTGACGCTGAGAAAAGGCAGTTCTGTAAGCCCGAACCTGTGTGTTGCAAAGCTAGAGTTCGGAGGTCGATTTCCTGCATCCAAGCACGCTTCCACCGATGCTTTGATGCTTTGCAGGGATGCCACCGTCAACCATGCAGTCCTGCTGGTTGGGTACGGCCATGATGCAACAGAGTTTCGGCAGCAGCTTTGGGTGCGTCGATGTGTGTAGGCAGTGTCTTCGGCATTTTCGCAAACTTGCATTTGCCCGGTCAGGTCAACATGGACTACTGGTTGGTTTCTTGGCTGTCCTCCTATGCCTCCTTTTGGTGTCGCTCCTTTTGGAAATTACATGAAGTCGTGAAGTGTTGAGTGCGTGCTGCACGCTTATGCTAGTTTGCATCCCATCCGTGGTACGCCGCCCGCAGGTCCGCAACTCATGGGGGGAGAGCCTTTGCTGCACTTTTATTCCGAAGATACTGCGTTGCTCCTTCTGTAGACTGTAGGCACGCACGCACACAGACTCCACTCACTGCGGCTTCATCGAAGGTGGTGGGGCGAGAATGGCTTCATCAGGATCTTGCGTCATTCGTCCGACGAGGGAGATGCTGGATACTGTGGGACGGACTACGACCCGAAGCAAGGCACGTGACACGTGGAGCGACAAGTGCTGAAGCACAGGCAGCAGTGCCTGGCAGGAGTCGGATGTGACGGAGGACCATCTACCTTGCCGGTTTGCGGCATGTGTGGAATCTTGTCTGATTCGGTGTACCCTGATGAAGTGAGCTCCTTCTGAGCCCTTAAACCGACTTGCTCCGCCTGGCAGGGCTTGTAACTTCAGCTGGGCCAACTGCAATAGCAGCGGCGACCAGTGAAGATAATCATGCAATGCCGTAGCATCCAGTTGAACCTGTGGCCATGCTGCAAGCACATGGCACAAGCATTGAGCGTTGTATCGGTGCTGGATGCCCGGCAGCCTGACTACAAGACTTGCCTCGCAGATGGCCAAACAAGCGCGGTAAGCTGCTAAGCTGGTATGGTCAAAGATATGGCCAGACGTGGGCTGTCTGGACCGGCGCCGTTTCAGCTTCTGTCGCCCAGCCCAGAAGGCTTCTGCGGCATGGTGCCTCCTGGTGCAGCTTGGCAAGGAAGCTCCGCCTCATGTGCGAGTGGAGACCGAGCCCAGTGTGTGCTAAATCCCTGCGAATATTACATGCACACAGTGTATTTCTCTCGTGATGACTTCTTGCGAATGCAAAAGCAGTCCGAGTATTCAAGAACGCTTCTGGATCGTTCATTCTTTATTTCAAGCATATGTCGTCTGGAAATCTTGCAGATGTAGGATACGGGACACGATGCTCCGAACCACCCCGTGTTTATCCAGCTTCCCTTGCAAAGTCTGACGAAGAATCTTGACTGGCAGCTTGCATCGAATGTAGGGACAGCCATCGAGGTAGATGGCGAACTCTACTCGAGGAGGAGCTGCTGCCGGCATCCTAGTCCTATTCGTGATTTTAGACTAATGCAAGTACTTCTTCGGCGGTCTTTGGAGGCTGCTTGTTTTTCGAGCGTTCGACTTTCGCAGCTCTGCCAGAGCAACGCCTTACCGGGAGGAGTCCTGTGCATGGCTCGGGCCTTCAGGTCAAGGAACTGTTTGAGCCCTGAGGCCGGGTGCAGTGGTCCTGCCGATGGCAACGACCTGGCAGAGAAGGCAGCGGAACGGCTCACCTCCTGTTCCGTCCCCTCTCCCTCTCTCTCTCTCTATCTCTATGTCTCGCTCTCATCTCTAGCTCCCTGTTTCATTGTCTTTCTAGGCACAAGTCCCGATTCATCATCCCGAGGCACTGCATGCGGGCATCGAAGCCGTTTGCAATGCTATGTCCGGGGAGGTTCGTTTCGCGAACGAAAACGAGGCGTCGTCGTGTTTCAGTGATTCGTTCGTCAAAGTGCTTGTGCATTCGAAGGCAGCGTTTGCTCTTCTGCGGAAGGGGTGTCGCCACTGCTGGGGCCGCACGCCCGGCGGAGGAGAGGCCTTGAGGCAAGCCGAAGAAGCTGAAGTTCGGCCATTTTTTCGAAAAAGTGAGCACAGGTCCAAAACTCTTGTGTCTTTGAGGCAGGTGCCTGCGGAGAAGCAGGCCGTCGTTGTGGCCTTCCTAACACGCATTGCGGAGATCCGGCGAGGGGCGTTGCGGCGGGTGCAGGAGCGACACCTCCCTCCCTCTCTATCGACCCCATATATATATATATATATATGGTCAGGCGTCTGGCGTTCCCAGCCCCCCCCCCCC
>BGNK01007154.1:426-18223 GCA_003297005.1 Symbiodinium sp. clade A Y106
TGGGGCGGAGGCGACGGACCCGGCGCGATGCGCTGCGATCCCATACAAAAGAAGGGAATGCCGTCGTTCTTCGTGTTAGCCCTTTTCGGCGTTTCCCCGAACGTCGATAGCACATGTCTACTCAGTCCTGTTTGTCAGACCTTGAATTTAAATGGCACCTGTGAAAAGTGGCATTCCGCAATAATTTTGGCATCTCGCGTCGGCAGTCTCACCCCGTTGCAGGCAGCAGCGTTTTCAATGTGCCAAAAGCTTGCACATCCTACAGCTCCGGTCTCACATCTGGCATGTGCCCAAATGGTTTAAGACGAGCCATGTCATCAGCATGCGAACACGTGCACCGTGGCTTGGGGATATGGCGCTACCAGAAAGTCTGTCTGTGATTCTGCTTTGCCGGCCTCTTGGCAAGCCACGTTCGCGGCCACACAGCAGCTTCAGCAAGAAAAGCGCCACAAACAAGAAAACCAACAATCAAGCAAGCAAACACACACACACACAACATGTATAAATGCAAACATACCGACACACACACACAAGCACACATTCGGACAAACACGCACGCACATACTCAAGCATTAGTATAATTGTATCCTTGTACACAGGCAGACAAATAGAGATTTATGCAGCTCTTGTGTAGCAGCTTGCCTTTTGGCGGTTGTTCGAGCATTCACAGTGGGACGCTGACCCCCGGAAACCCCACTTCGAACAGCTGCAATCTGCTCTATGCCGTCATTTCCGACCTCGCCATGGCCCCTCCTCGAAGTGCTTTTCCAGCGGAGGGCACCAGGCTCCCAGGGCGGTGCAGCTAAAGTTTTAAAGCACCGGACCCGAGGTGTGTTTGTCATTTTTGTCATAGGTTCGGGCTGCACGATGACAGCTTCGAACTGGGGACGGAGCTGGGAGGAGGCTCTCAAGGCTCCCGCCAAGGGCCGCCTTCCTTTCTCACAGACTTGGCACCCGCACAGCGCAGGCCGTGTCTACGCTTGCAAGCGACTTGGTACCGGAAACGAATATGCCGTGAAGGCCGGAGAAAGTGTTAGTGTGCCGCTGTGTCTGTGCGTGCGTGTGTGTTGCCTTTCGCGGCCCCAGATTGTGAACACAAAAGCCATCGGGCTTCGAGAGCGGACAATGGCGAGCCTGAGGTGACGGCGACACGAGTTGTTCTTGTTCTTTGGTGCTGTCGAGCCGTCGAGCCGCCGAGGCGAGAAATCAGCGTAATGCGCGAGTGCTGAGCTCGGGAAGCTATGTTTTGCACGTGAAGGTGTGCATTTCCACTGAGCCACTGCAATCACAAGGCTGCATCATCCAAGAATAGTCAACTTGAAAGAGGCCGCTAGTTGTCTCCCTCGCAGCTAAAGATGCTGCGCTTCAAAGCGATACAGTGTTGCAAGGCTCAGACCCGAGACTGCACAGCCTGATATGTTCAGGCTTTCTGGGAAGGAAACTTGTGCTACATCGTCATGGACCTTGCGCGAGGCGGACTGCCTTTTCACAGCTGCGGCGAGACTGCGGCGAGAGAGGGTGCCGGGTGGTCGCAGGCGGCGATTTGCACAGCAAGCTAGAGCCCGCAGTCGGCCTCGGCTCCGAGCAGTCCTCCAGGCCCTCGAGTCGAAATGGGAGCGCTTTTGAAGAGATGATGTTTCGCATTTACGAAGCGGGACGTATTCCAGGCACGTCTCCCTGCAGCTTCTGGGGGGCATCGCCTACATGCACTTGCACAAGGTGGGGGTTTCCCTTCTTGCGAGAGAGCTTTCATGCCGTGAGAAGTGAATAGCTGCGCAGCACTGCAGGTCATTCATCGCGACCTGAAGCCTGCAGGGCACTCGAGAGAACACTTCGCCCCAGCCCCAGAAAACAACTTTCCATGGAATCTGCTCCTGGAGGAAAACGTCCTGATCGTTCGCAAGGACCCGAGAAGACATCTGAAACACGTAATCGAAAAGGGTTGCTTCGCGGGGCTGCAGAACTCAGGTTCCTTCTGCGGACCAGAGCCACTTCGTTCTGAAATGTTTCCAGCTGAGTTGCAGTTGAACTCCGATACCCATTTGCAATAACTCCTCAGTCAGAGCTCTCCATGGGTGTGTCTAGGACCAGGAAGCTGAGAAGCCCAGCTACTCATTGAACCTTGCCGGTAACATCAGCGCCGCAGCACCTTTCAAATTGGATCTCAGGAAGTGTTCCCTCATGACATCCGAGCCATTTCGTGAATCTGGATGTGGGCACTGCTTGGGAGTGCTGATGCTATTATATGGACTGTTCAACACGTATCTTTTCATTAAATTTACACCCGTCTACACAGCCACATCGTGCGGTGATCAAACGGCCTTGTTGAAGAAGTTCGAGGTCGGGGACTCCATTCATGTGGGTGTGGAAATACACGTGCTGTGCTCTAACCCCAACCCATGCAATGTGAAGATTTTGAACGACACGCCCGGTCATGTGTACGTTGGCAAAGATCGAGGCCAGGGGGAGTTGTAAGCAATCAAGGCAGGTATAGTCCAAAGGATCTAGAGTCTGTGCATGTTGAGCTACTAGTACAGTCCCGAAGGTACGAATGTTGGTGTGCTTACACTTCTGGAAGGCTCAACACTCCCGTCAGAAGGACAAGGAACTATCAAAGTATATATGGACAGTCGAATCTCCAAAGACTCCTCTGGAACCTTGGCCGAGCAATTTCTTGGCAAAGGCGAAATTCCAATTTACCTGGAGCTGAAGTTCAATGTCGGGGTGGATATCAGCTTCGGACTGCAGCACTTCGGGACCACAGCTCCTTTTGACAAGAAGTGTGGGATGAATATTGGTGGAATGTTTGAGCGATCGCAGAACAAGCTCGGACCGATGCTTTGCCGCGGCAGCTTCGACGAGTTAGGGGATCTCCCGCACTTGGGCGAGGCAGTTCCAGGTGGGTCCCCGGTTTACACTGTCACTTCGCAAGGGCCAAGGGGGAACATGTGGCTTAAGTCTGTCGTGCACTTTAACAAGGTTTGTGTTTTGGGGACTCTGTGCCGAGCACCTTGATTCGAGACTTGCATCCCTTGTTGCCATCTGCCTCCTCAGAGTTGCCTTGTCTTTGTCCGCTGAGAGCAAACCACCGCAGAGCTATAAGCGATCATTGCGCGCAGAACACGAGGATTTTCGCGACTCTTCCCCCGGCGCATGCTTGAACTATCAGACCGGCGATGCCGTGTGCACACGCGTGGTGTGCGGGGTGGCTGAACATGGCAATCGCTTGCAGGAGGGTTGGAAGCTGGACGAGACGGCACCAACTCACCCAGTGAGGTGCACCAGGATGCACCAGGACACCATCCTACTACTGGTCGACTGTGCATAGTCATACATGCACCATAGAGCTGCGAAATGCCTGAGGAGTACTTGTACAGGCCAGGTTGAGGCGGTGTGCATTGAAAGTGTTTTCAGGGCTTTGAGGCCTGTCAAGAGACGAAGACCCCCATCTGAACCTCGAGCCCAACAAAAGAGGAAGCAGCAGAAAACTGCTGGGAGAGTCTGGGCGGGAAAAACGGATGCTGCTTGACCCCAGTGCCATCCCGAAGCACGGCAACCCGCAGCTGCTTTTCGCAATCGGTAACCCAGGAAGACCGGGCGGGTTAGGCAGGAAACCGTGAATGCCTAGCTGCAATAAATGAGACTCCCAAAGTGCCCCATCCCATCTTGAAGGCGAGATGTCCTTCTCTGCCGCACAGATGGATCCAGATCGGGTGCAAATGGGCGAGCGACTAAAGAACATTGGAATTTTGGGTGTTGGTGGATTTTGCTATCTGCTCGGCTTTTTCATGACCTACACCTGGTTCCAGGAACTCTGGGCCATGTGTCAGTCTGTTCCAGCTCTACAGCGGGCCTCCAGCCGAACAGTTTCGCGAGATGGATTGACGGGTTCGTGCATGCGTGCAAGAAGCGGTAACTTGCAAGAGCCTGAGCGGCCGGAGCAGATGCCATGGCACCGCGGTTTGCTTGGTGGTCTTGGCAAGGACCGGCAGAGGCCCAAGCGGAGCCAATTGGATGAGCGCTCAAGGCTAATCAGTTTGCTCTCCTGTGGCATGATCAAGTGGACACGTGGAATGGACGGAGGGCAGCCAACATTGACCCGTAGCGAGTCCCAAGCCAGTGGAGACCTCCCTGGGCTGCCAAGTTGCACGCGGCTCATTGCTTGAGTTCTTCTCTGTTCTGTTGCTGCGAGGTTGTACGAATGTAGCCGCAGCCTGCGAGAAGGGCAGGCAGTCGTTGATTCTTAATCTGCAAGCTGCTCACAGGTACCAGCTGCAGCAGTCTAGTCTTACTCGTAGTTCCATTTAGACTTCGCCTGGTCACATTTTCCCTAGAGTCGGCAGCCTGCTCGGCAGGTAGCAGGGTGTTCAATGTCTGCGAGCCGGCTGTAGTGTTGAGCAGGTATTCCGTGCTTCAGAGGGTTCCAAGCATAATCGAGACGATTCGATGATGCGTGGTCTGGTCATTGGTGAGCCAAAGAGTTCTTCTCCGTACAGGGTGTGGCCGTGCCAGCCACTGGCGAAGTCAACCTGGATTGCAGGCTGTGCTGAAGGGACGAGAACTGGCCACCGGTGCAAAAGTGAATGTCGCGACTCGGTGTTTTCGCGAGATACAGCAGGCAGTGCATGCTGCCTCAGGCAGTACTCTTGAGAAGCGTTTCCGTGAGGCACGAGGTCAAGATCGCAGACTTTGGCTTGTCCAAGTGCTTACGACGAGTCGGAGAACAAGAAGCAGGCCTGGTCGGCATCACTGTGATTCTTAACCTTGAATCTACCGACGGCTCAGCATACAAGGAATGACAGCCTGCGGAACTTTGGACTACTTGGCACCGGAGGCACGCTTCAGATGAGAGCTGGTCGGATTGACCCCGCAAGCTCCAAGTCGCATCAGATGCCCTTCCATTTCAAGCCTCATACGACTGCAGCCTGAAGTTTGCTTGGCCAACATGCTAATGTTGTCCAGGGGATCACTGCAAGACTTGCAGGTTGTGACCGGTCAATACGATGAGTCTTTCCGGCTTCGTTCTTCTGCTTCTGACGAGTTTTTAGTTGAGCCTGCGTGGATTTACCAGCACGACAGACGAATTGACTTCTGGAGCTTCGGGGTCTTGCTGTACATCATGTGCTGGGCCTGAAGCATCCTACTGGCCCATGGCGTCAGCTGCACATTGCGCCTCAGGCTGTCTGGGCGACTTCCCTTCGAAATAGAAGGCTCATTGTGAATGATAATTGTCGTGCATGGACTTCAGCTTCATGTTGTGTGTGACGTAAGTGTGCATGTAGGAACAAGTCCCCCCTTGCGTCCGACCGGGTGTGCACCATGACTTCGCCTACGCCTTTGGGCGAATGATGTGATGCATGTCCTCGGCGAGGCGGCCGTCGACATCGACTTCGCCTGCCCTCGGGGCTGTGAGCGGTTCCTCGACTTGGCACTGCGGTAGACCGTGCCCACGCTTTGCGCGGTGTGCCGTGCGCAGATTCAGCATGGGACTTGTTGTCTAACGCGCGTGTGCGTGTAGGAATGTTTGAGCTATTCGGCTCGACCGCTTCTGGACTTCCCGCCCTCGCCAATTTATTTGTTTTACCGACTTCACGACCTCCCGTCCGGCACTCGCCCAACTGGGGACGCAGAAGTGTGCACCCCGGCACCGGCACCGGTTTTCTCTTGGCGCAGTTCGCGCTTCAACCAAAGAGGCGGCATTGCACCTTATTGGTATGTGGATTGTTGGGTAATGATGAGCTAATGCGTCCTGGAACTTGTTTTGTAGGTGGGCCCTGCAGACCAATGCGTGCAGGCGTTGCGGACATCAAGCGCCTGTCAGGGGAGAGCCTAACCTTCCAGGGCGCCTGGAGCTCAGGCTTCGTGCCGTTCACGCAATCTGACTCGTTGCCGTGGACGCTCGATGGAGCACGGCATTGCAGACAAGACTAGTCCACGCAGTTGTTATTAGAGCCACATTCACCCTTTGATCATTCATAGACTCATTCTATGGTATGTTTCCCATCCACAACCTGTGCATTCCCGAAGAAAGCAAAGCGAACTCCAACTTTTGATGATGTGATCAGCAGGGGCTTGCACCGGAATTGTTTGCTCAGTGCCTACACTTCACAGAACAGCGTGTCAATGATGAAATGAACTAATGTTTAGATGAGTATATATGGAAAATTATGAGGGCAACTGGACTTGATTGGACACAAACGATAAGAGTGAACTTAAGACAGAAATAGCCAGAAGCAGATGCGAGCCACACATTGCAAGCACCTCATTGCAGTTCTTTATCCCCTCAGGCTTGGCGAAGCGTGTCAGAGCATGCCAGGAGCTTTGTGTGCCGCACTTACAAAATCAGATCATGTGTCGATGAAATCGCTGTTGACTGTGTTTGTGGTCCCGCAATCTCGCGTTTTTCACGCAATCCGCCACAGACCCAGACTCCAGCTAATGGCGCAGGCAAGGGCTCCTGCGTGTCGACCCTGCAGACAGGTTCGACCAAAAGGGCAGCACTCTCAAACGGACATCGTGATTGCTTCGCCTTTTTCTGCGCGTGCAGTGCAGCACAGGTTGCTTGAGTCATCCGTGGCTGGCTCACGAGGCAACGTGCCGAAGAGAAAAGGAGCTGGCAGCTAACTTTCTGTTTGCTCCTTTCCGAGGCGAGCACCATGGAAGGTTCGGCCAGCGCCCCAGCAGGGAGCTGTAATGCTTCGCTGCTGTACGCTTCTTTCTTGGCTTGAGCAGAAGCGAAGGTGACCTGTTCGGACACGGACACCTCACCGTTGGAGATTGATTCTCCCACAGAACCTGGAGGATACCGTCACAAGGAGCTGTGCCTTCGCAGAGATATATTAGAAAAAGAATAACTCTAAACAGCTTCTATGCTTGCTATTTCGACCGAAGCTGTTTCTATCCGCTACCGAGCCCCTCCTCTGTGCCAGCATCGCTTTGCATTCAGTTTTCCCGAGCCATGCAATGGGGTCATTGACCTGGCACCTCTTGACAAGGCCAGGATCGAAATTTCGAAAACAACAGACACAGCCCGCGCTTCTGACCTGCCAGGCTTGCCGTCCTAGCAGTGCTGCCTCTAAGATGCACAAGCTCCGCGGAAACATCGAGGCTCGGCGGCTTCCAATTCTAAAAAGCCAGGCCGCCTTTTGAAAACCCACCATGCTCCGCTACAGTACGCACGGTGAAACTTGCCAAGATTCGGAAGCTTAAGCGCACGCGCGCGCGCACAAACGCTTGCATCAGAGTCCTCCTATGCTTTAGCTAGAGGGATTTTGGTTGTTCTAGAAATGTTCATCCATCTCTTTCTGTCCCTCGCTCTCCAATCTTGCAGACGCACACATCGAGATGGCTGGAATGGGCTGGACAAAGGGTGCTGGATCTTACAACCCTGCTCCTGTTTAGGACTGGCTGCGTCGGCACAGGTATCCAAGACAGGCCCATGGCCCCTGCCCCTCGCACGTAAAATGCCATCTGCAGTTCCAGGCTAGACATCTTTAGGACAGAAGCTTTGCACGCAGGCACGCCAACACACACACACACACATACATACATACATACATACATACATACGTACATCTTCCTCAGGACGCAGCGAGCGAGTCGTCGCCTAGCTAGCAAAGGCAGAGCACTATGGCTCCGGCGCCTCTGTGGGCGCACACGTTTAACCGCCAACGGCTTGCTGGATTTGACAGCCCGGAGAGCCCCGGACGGTCCCGACGAAGCCGGGCACCCAGAGGATGAAGGCAGCTGTTGTTGATCAGTGGAAGGAGTAGCTCCCACATGCGATCGCCCTGGGGACGGAACCCCAGCTCCAACTGGAAGTGGATCCACTCCGACTGGGGCTCCTTGTGGAATCCCTTTCAGGGAGGCAAACTTCTTTATGGAGTCGGGCGTGACCAACGTTCGAAGCTCCGCAATGGACTCCAGAAGGGACTCGTGAGGGCGAGGCTTTTGGTCCTCCATCAGCTCGAGCTGGCTCTTCTCGGCATTCCACCGCATATAAGTCCAGGCGTCCATATCCGTGAGCCACTTCATCTCGATGATCGCCTGCTTCTCCTTCTGAAGTGCCAACTGTACACGCGTGTCCATCTCCACCAGAACTGCCTGAAGGAGGATGACACGAAGCGGGCTGCCGATCTTTTGCGGCTCCTCCCTGCGAAGGCGACTCCATTCCGTCGCCATTCCGTGGAGGTTCGGCAAAAAGGACCGCTGACCGCTGCGCAAATACAAGTGTAGTTTGCAATCCTGCTGCAGACTTTGGAGCTGCAGCTCGTGATGGATGAGGAGCCTTGCAAGTTGACCCGTGAGGTCGGAAGAAGTCTGCCACTGTACTGTGTGGCGGCCTGCCACTGTGACTCCCTTGCCTGATGGCCGTTCCAGGATTGATATACTTGCCCTTGCCCTTTCCCTTGCCCTTGCCTTTCGCTGTGCCGACTCCCTTGACTTCCGTGGAGGAGGAGGCTGTCGTCGAACTGGCCTGGTGATTCAGAAACAGGGACTGAGCTGAAGCTGATGTCGCCGTATCCTCGGTACCGTCCCCTCTCGGCCGCTTGGGGAGTCGCGATGGATCCGCCTCCTGCTGTGGCGTCATGTAGTTCGAGAACAGCTTGAGTTCCCGCGCATCCATGGATCCCATTTTGAGACAGGAGGGGTAGGCTCGCCAGAGGCAACGACGGAGGATCTGCTGGCGGAAGCCAACACTCAAGGAAACTTAACAAAGTAATCATGTAGCATTGTTTCCAGTGATGTTGGAGGTCAATCTTAGCTTCAAGACAGTACTGACATGGCTTAGTGAGAGATCTCCGCAGAACTTGGGCAGCAGGCTTGAATGCTGCATATGGACTTTGAGGCTAGAAGGCGAGGCAGCCCACTGAGCGCATAGCGGGCAGGTGAGTGCGCAGGTCCGGCCTGCAGAGCAATGTTTGCCAGCCTTGTCGACGCAACTGAGCTTGAAAAGAGGGAGTGTAGGCCAGCGGCTGTTCCACATTCCCAGCATTCGGTGATGGCGGCACGTCCGGCTCCGGGTTGACTGGAATCGAAGTCTCCGGAGACAGGGGCAGAGTCGGTGATGGGTGCTGTGTAGGCTCAAAAGATACTTGCTCAGGTACCTCTACCTGGGCCGGTAGCCCTGTCGGTAACGATGAGGGGAGAGCAGTATCCTCATGCCCGCTTGTCGGCCGGCAGACCTGAGGAGGCGGTGGAGAAGGTAGAGGGGCATCCGGAACACAGAGACCCAGACCGCGACACTGGCCAGCATTGAAAGGTGTGCGAAGACCTGACCATCGTGGAAAGCGCTGGCCACAGAGGCGGCAAGTTGGCATGCCGCCTACCGAGTGCAGAGCCTTGTCATAACGATTCGAGACTTGTCGATCCTTCGCCTTGCAGGAATGCCACGCGAGATAAATGGACTCGCAGAAGACGGAACGAAGGGGCCTGGTAGGTACACTGCGGGCATGGCCAATCAGCAATGTCGAGAGGGAGATTTCCTGGTGCATGAGACTGACTAGCCAGTGGGTCAGTTGCGTGGTGCTCGTTGGACTGGGCGGTCGTGACTGTGTTGAGCATAGTCTCTGAGAGGACACATGCCCGAGATTGCTGCAGGGCTTGACTGATGCGCTCAAGCCAATCTGGACTGGCCAAGTAGGTCTCCTCGTTTGACAGTTGGGCTTGCCGCGCGCTCTGACGTTCCGCTGCCTGACTCAGGGATTCATGGACCATAGGCACGTGGAGTCGACGATGCAGGCCAACAGTGGTTTCAAACGTCATGTGGGCCTGAGACCTCGCCAGAGCCTGCTGAACGCGAGTGATGTGGTTAGACGTCAAGGGAGACAGTCCAGCGCATAAAGGGCGATCGGCGGAATGCACTCCCGCCACAGCCGCAAATGCAGTGGCAATGCTGGCGCCGAGGCCGAGGTCAGCGCTGGACGTAGTCTGCACCAGGCCGCCCAGATTTGATGCATTTGGTGAGAGACGGTGAGCTGAGAACAGTCCTCGGCATAGGTGGTGACAGCCCCAGGTACTTGTGGGAGTCAACAATGGGAAGGCAGAAGGTTCCAGCAGATTCCGTGGAGATTCTGAGTTTAGAACCATCTTTGTCTGAGATAATTTCTCTCCTGCGCCATTTCTTGGCATATGACTGAGGAACAGAGAGCAGAATGACAGACTTGGTTGTGTTGACCAGCATGCGAGCATCTACAAGCAGCAGAAGTACATGCCCTAGCCTCACAGTGACCTGCAGTAGGTCATCCACGGAGCGAATTTCCTGCCCAATGTGCACATCATCAGCGAAAGCTGTGAGTGCACGACGCACCCAGTCGGCGGAAGTGAGTCGCGCGAGGCGGCGGATCAGAAAGCCTGTGGCAAGGCTCCAGAGCAGAGGAGCGACCTTACACCCTTGTTTTACCCCTCGTGACGCATGAACGGTGGCAGAGTCGGATCCGTAACAGAGATGGTATCCCAATCCTCTGTAGAACTCCAACAGCTGGACACGCAACTCAATTGGGACCTGGGCCTCAAGAAGAGCGTCATGGATTAAACCCCAGCTAAGGCGATCAAAGGCCTGCGAGAGATCCAGAGAGGCCTGGATGCCCCCCAGAGAGGAAGATCTGGATGAGGTTTCGGCCGTGCCCGCAGGACGGACCTGCTGCTCCCGTGCCGAGTGTATGTTGTACGCCTTGCGACGTCCTGAGGAGTAGACACGGTGGCAATGGCGAAAAACTCTCCGCAGAGCCTCGCTGGTTCCTCGATTCGGGAGATATGCCAGCTGTGGCCAAGGGCCCACATATGCCAGCAGATAGGGTTTGAGGGAGTCCTGCAAATGGCCCGCAAGCACCCGGCAGGCCGAAGCTGCCGAGGCATCGTGCGGTTAAGGACCTTGGGTAGAAGCGCTAGCCAGCATTCTGACCAAACTGAAGGAAAGGCGGTAAGACTCTGAATTTTTGCTGGATAACCACGGAGCCAAGATATCAGCACACGCAACAGTGGCCGCAGTCGGGGCAAGATGGGGTGGTGTAGCCTTGTGAACCGGTAGTTTACTGAGGCATTGCTGAGCTTCTACAGTCGAAATAACAGGAGCGACCAACTCAGGCAGAGGCGGCAGGGGAGGTTCGTCACAGGGGGCGTACAGATCGCAGAAGAAGTCCTTGAGACAGGTGACCTGCTGCTCAGGTGACCAGATTTCACCGCCCGGGCCTCGAAGCTGTAGGCGACGCTTGGGCTGTTTGGGCATGAGGGCTCCGGCAAGCCGAAACAGAGCACGAACATCCCCCGTTGAGGAGGCGAGTTCCATAGACTGAACCTGTGCGTGAAACCATGCCTTCTTGGCCTGTTTTATTTGATGTGCCTGTGCGCACGGCGAAACGCGGCATAGGCTTTCCAAGCTCCGAAGAGGCCCCGACTGCCACGGTGAGCGTGGTGCCGCCATTGGGCCGCCATTGATGATAGGCTTGCCACATGCCTTTGACACTCATTGCTACATCCGGGCTCTGCCAGGGGACACTGCGACCTTGATTGCGAACAGCGGGGAACTGCACCTGTGCCTGCTGAAGTAGATGGGCGTTGACCGCCTCAACCGAGGCGTCTGGTGTATGGCCAATAAATTGGGCCGCTGAGCTGCGAAGGAGCCGCTGCGTGGTTCGGGTTGCGACAAGCGCTGCGGAGGCCTTGCAAGTCCAGAAGAAGGCGCTTAGGTTGGTCGTGACGTAAGGTGCGGTAGGCCCGAATCGGGACAGAGGCCTGGACCGGCCAATGACGTCCTCCTTGGCGCCACGAGGCCAGCGGCCATTTAAATGGCCTGGCGGTCCGCGCCGGCGAGTCGGCTTGGGTCCTGCGTACAAAGATATGGTCGATGAGAGAGGACGCTTGTGGCGAAGTGAAGGTGAGCCCAGCTGTTCGAACCCAGCTGTTTAAGTGAAGAAGTTGAAAATCTAAATCAAGGTCTTCAAGCAGTCTAAGATCAGCGACAGCTGGGGTGGGATGAGCATCAGCTTTGGTTCCCACAAGGCCCCGAACCTGTGGTGCCGGTGAGTTGAAATCCCCTGTAAGAATCAGATGGTGCCTCGCCGGAAGGGTATTCAAGCTGGAGCGCAGGGTGTTCCAGACATGGGTGCGCTGTTCTGCTGGTGTTTGAGTCTGACCTTTTTCAGGGCGACTGCCCCCGGCGTGATAGACTTCTGGTAAACATTAATGGCATCCACCGTACTATCACCCAGGTTGAGACGAACATGGAGAACGCGACCATCGACTTGGGCCGATGATGATATGCAATCCCAGCCACAGAGAGTGGAGTCAATCATGGTGAGAAGTCTTCCAGCCTTTGGAGATGGACACGCTGAGGAGATCATAAACCAGCCTGGCATACAAAACTCTTGGCTGGTGCTCCAGTGCGTTTCCTGTACGTGGACAATGGCAGGACGCTCCTGAGCCGGTAGCTGGTGCAGCCGCTGGAGTAGTTCCTGGTAGCATTCGCCTGTGAGGCCCCCAGCGTTGTAGCTGAGAACAGTGAGCCTGTGAGCAGCAGAGGCAGTTGCCGCGTGCAGTCGCAGCTTACCCGCTTTCTGCGGAGTGGACCCAGGCTGCGAGGCCAGGTGCACGAGGCTACACCGTCGGCCATGGTAGAAAGTACCTTGCTGGCGGTGCAAGCGCGCTCGCTGCGCCGCTCTGTTGAAAGCTCGCTTAATGCCAGTGGCGTGGGCCTCGCTAGGAAGCGGGAGGAGGCTCGTGATGCCGAACAAGAGCAGGCGTGCCGGCTGCACTGCTCCTGCAGGGAGTATGCTGTACTAGAGGGCGGCGGCTTCGCAAAGCAGCGCCGCTTTGTAAGGTGCCTGGCTTCCCTGTGTCCTGCATAGGGCATGGCGCCGGCTCAGACGGGGTGAGTACGTGGGCCAGCGTTGCTGCAAAAGTCTGGACTACAGGTTCAAGGCGCTGCGGGGGACGCCTTGCGATAGCTGTGCCGATGCAATGCAGCAGAATCTAGACGGCTGAAATTGATGCTTCTCCCCGGACTTGGGACCGGAGAAGGCTCGTATTGCTTCAGGTTGGTGTGTGTATTGCATTGTCGGATGGCCTCGAACCTCAGCGGAGCTTACTGGCGGGTCGGGCTGTTGCCGTGTGTACCGGGAGCCACGACTCTGCGAGCTCCTGTGCCAAATGGGCTGCATGCCCTAGCAGTTGATTACCAAAGACGCCGAGTCTTAGACTATGATCCTGATACCATGAAGTGAGGTGTCGCACACAGAGGTGACCGGGTCGTCCAAATGCCGCTTTTTTATGCCTGCGTCTCATGAAGGAGCGTGACATGCTGATGCGCCTGAGACGGGGCATTCTCTGCGGGGGCCGGACAAGCAAAGGGCGGCCTACCTGTGCCCCGGACTGCGCTCGCTTGTCCAATGGAACCTTGCGCAAGGAGAAAAGAGGAGGGCTCGAGAGACGGGTGGAGCACAGCTGCGCCAAGACACACAGCGGCCATCGCGGTGATGCAACAGATGGCGGTGACAACTCCGGCCCAGGGTCAGGGGGACTGAAGTGATTATGCACTATAAGCACAGGCTGCACACGAGAACAGTAGATGCCCGCCCCAACGCGGTGGAGCACAGTCCTGAAGGACGTAGAAAGAAGCAGAGGCATTGCCGTCCGCGTAATTGCGTCAGTGGTCCGGGTTGGCCGGTTGCTCCCCGAACATGTGCGCTGCAGCATGCCGCATGACCTGAGCCAGCGGTGTCCTGGCGAGCTGATGATGCTGTGCACGAGTAAGGACCACTCTGGGAAGAGGCCTGGCTTCAGTGACGCCGGGTAGTCTGGGAAGAGGCTCGCTAACCGGCCTGGGAGGCTGCTGCTACGAGGTCCCCGACGTAAGGACACTACCCGGCAGGAAAACTGCCCACAGAGAAGCCGTATAGCGAGCATACATCGGTCATACGAATAACCCACTGACGGAGGCACTGGGGAACCGGCCTGAGAAAAAGGTCAGCGGGCTTCCCCGCCTGCTGCATGATAGTATCTCGAGAGGACCTGGGCACAGCCAGAGTAGCACTCAGGGATACAGTCATAGTAGCACACGCTGACGGGGCTTGTGGACGAAGAGATAATGAAGTGATGCAGCTGGCTCGTTGGCGTAAGTGAGCCGTGCTCTGCAGAGGTGAGACTGTGAGAGCTGCCTTGGCTCTTTCTCGAGCCGCTCTCCGAAGACTCGCTCCCTGCCGTCTTCCGTTTCAAGCCGGGAGGTCCTGAACTGGTCGAGGCCCGCTGCACCGGCGAAAAAGGTGATCGCCCCGGGACGGGGCCTACGTGCGGCCTGGTGCCACCTCCATGTTCTGCAGGTGCTGACGGGCATGCCGAACACAGTCCGGAACGAGGTGCAAGAATCAGTAAGGCAGCCTTCCACTTCCAACACGAGAACATGGGCTTCCAGGAAAGGCAGGGATTGCTCGTAGCGTAGGGCACAGGTGAGATCCCTGGAGCGATAAGTCGAATCGAGTGCTCTTCCTGTAGCGAGAGACAGACAGTGCCTCCCGCGTGAGCCTTGCAAACAGTTGCCACTCATGACGTGTCCCTGCCTTGCTTGCGAAGGAGGGTAGGGCTCAGAAGTGCTACAGTTTTATTCCTGGAGTGGGAGGCATGTGCCGGCTGAAAGGCAGGAGAGGAGGGGCCCGCGCTGATCTCAGCTGTAGCCTGTTGCAGGGCACCTGGATAGAATGCCATGCAGACTCAGGTTTGCAGCTGCGGGTGCACTGGCCTTCAGAGGGCGCAGACATCAGAGGTTGAAGGAAGTGCGTGGGCGGACCTAGGTTCAGCAGAGACAGCATATATCGCTGCATGGCTACCGGTTGGACCATGAGCAATGCAGCGGAGCTTTCCTCGAGGCAGGCTCACAGGCTTGCACATAAACCGGAGGCCTTTGCCCTGCATCGAACAGGCGGAAGATCATGACTAGTGACAGGCCTGGCGCTGACATCCTTTACCTCATGCATCTGCCGGAGCGCTGGACAACAAGGAGGTAGTAGAGGTGGGTGCGGTAGACAGGGTCACACCACTCTTGGGCAGAGAGCCCGCCACACCTGGTGGACCTGTGGACGTCGAGGTAGCTGGAGTTGACAGTACCCGCGGCAGAAGCTGGTTGGCCACCATTGGTCCAGCGGTGGTGTTAATGGTCGCCGAGGCAAAGGGGGTAAGTGGCACAAGCGGTAGCTGCCAACATCCTCGTAGTTCAAGAGCGAGTCGCCGTGGCCGGTGGCGGTCGGACAAAGCCTGCCGGGTCGGGAACCGGAGGCCCGGATGGGGCGACGGCCGTGGAGTGCCAACCGCCCCACTTTTCCTCAGTTGAGCTGCTAGCCTCAGAGATCTCGTCGCTGTCTGATGGGCAGCTTGCACGGCTGGCACGGCTCCTGGGAGTGCGTGTGCTAGCCCTTCGCTTGGCCTTCGCCTTCGGCTCCTCAGTAGATGCGAACCTGCCCGCACGCAAGATACCTCGACCGGCCTTGGGTGCCATGAGGAGGCGCAGTTCGAGGCCCAGGGGCAGTGCTCAGACAGCTCTGAACCGGGACACAGCACAGGCAGGACCGGCTGAGCAATTTGCACATGGGCATGATGGCTCACTAACGGGCTGTTAGCATGCAGAGCTGACAGAGCAATGGCGGGCACTTGGCTCTCTAGAGTCGGGCCGGCAGGAAGAGGCACAGGACGCCAGCCAAAATGCTGAGAATGAGGGCACACCGATCATGGCAATGCTATTTGAACACACCTTCACAAAAGACTCGAGCCAGAGCCTTATACATACATACATAGATACATACATACATACACACACTTGGACACTCGGAGGAGTAGCTAGCTGTATGTTACATTCTTATGGGGTTCTCGGCTTAGCCCCTTGCCACTTCACTTGCAGAAACACTTGCAGGTACAGGTGGTTGATCAGACCACCCTTCCCCCANATGTTACATTCTTATGGGGTTCTCGGCTTAGCCCCTTGCCACTTCACTTGCAGAAACACTTGCAGGTACAGGTGGTTGATCAGACCACCCTTCCCCCATCTTGGAATAGCTTCGTTGGCGCAGGTATCCAAGACGGGCCTGTGCCCCCTGCATTGTTTCACAATCCGAAACTCTTTGCTGTCAGAGGGTTACACACACAGCACTACCCCGTTTTCCGGGGTAGTCGTCTGGTTTCTGATTCGGAGGCAAACCGTGCTTACTGTTCAAACTCGCACGGAACACTGATAGCAGGAGGCGTGTATGTGCAAGTAGCTTCGGTCTGAGACCATTGAAAAGAAAGTTCAGCTGCAGNTGATTCGGAGGCAAACCGTGCTTACTGTTCAAACTCGCACGGAACACTGATAGCAGGAGGCGTGTATGTGCAAGTAGCTTCGGTCTGAGACCATTGAAAAGAAAGTTCAGCTGCAGCCTAAATGCTTTTTAGCTGTGTGAAATAAGGTTGGTGAACCCCTCGGGAGAAAGAAAGCTCTACGAGGTAGATACAACCTTGGGTTGGTAAGCGACTCACTGATTGCCTGCTTCAGATCATCTATGATGCCATCCGCAGGGACTTCAAATCGAACTGAGGTGATGCNTCAGGCTGTGGGATCGCTTTGCTTGGTCGGGGATCCATAGGTAATTGGTTCCTCGTTGGAGGTAGAAAAGCATCATCAGCTTTGCGCCGCATTGCGGCGACCGCTTGACCAGAAAAAGTCGATAGGCTTGGGAGCAAAGTGGCAGCCTTACAGAAAAATTAGCAGAAGAATGGCTGAAGCACAGACAAAAGTGTCCTTTTGAACGACTTATGGGCTTCTCAAAACTCGGTCAACGATCTGGTGAAACTTCTTCTTATTGCTCCGATTAGAACGAGGGAGCACTTTGATCACATCCAGCATCAATTCAGCGCGGCTGGTTCGTTTGTGATCCAGGCACAGCTTGCAAAAAGGCTTGTGGCAGCAATAAGGCTTGTTCCACTTTGTGGACAGAGCCTTGATAGCCTGCTGTTTTTTGAAACATGTTAGTACTGTAAACTATGGCCCCATCTGTGGGATCGAACTGAGGCTTTTGAGTAAGGACTCTGGTTTTGTCCTGAGATCGAAAAGCTGAAAGAGCAGCAGTCTTGGACTCCCTGACTTTGGATGGGCGAGCAGGCTCAACAGAACTGGTCGCAGAACATGAAGAAGAAGAAGAGGAAGAGCTACCCGAAGAACAANTGCTGGTAGTGGAGCTCGAAGTTCGCTTGCGTTTTAAACGCTTGCGATGTTTGGCCATGGCGTAGACTGTGCTATTGGATGAACAGCCACGGACCGAGTAAAAAGAAACAAACATATGCAGCAATCAATGCATGCAGAAAACGCACTGAAGAATCATTTGTTTCGAAAAAGCATGGCAGTCAGCATGCATTTAATTAATAAAGAAGAACCGGCATGCTTTTAAGAAGCACGCCATCCGCCCCAGGCTTCAGTGTCCTGGATAGCCCTCTGGCTAATCTTGTCGGCGATGGTATTCAGCATGGATCGAGCTGGAAAATCGGCCGAATCTTGATCGGCAACTATAAAAATGTAATCGATCCGGGCAGCTGATTCTCTGATCGCCCATGAAAACAGAAAACTTTGTCTTACGTGTCGAACCACGTTAGCGCACATGGAGTTTTCCAAGACTGTGTTGGCGGAGGGGCTTTTAGCGAAATTTCCGCCCATGTACCCGCCTAACACGATGCCGGAGCTGTTTTTTGTGCTCCAGTTTAGATTGGCTGCCCATTCAATGAAACTGTCGGTCCACCCAATATTGGTGTGGCATCGACCGAAAAAGGACATCGACTCCTGATC
>BGNK01007155.1:0-11585 GCA_003297005.1 Symbiodinium sp. clade A Y106
ACAGAGGCTTTGGCCGTTGTAGCTGGAATGTGTAACGCGCACCCTCCCGATCCTGTTACAGGGCGCCGGAACCTGATCATAAGCCCCATAGCAGAACATGGTAGAGTTGAAACCCAAATCTACAGTTTGGCTTGGACTGCGCTCTCGAGATTCTGACCGAGGCACTATGATACTATGCTGATAAATATGCCGGACCTAGCCTGGCTGAATGGTCCAAGCACAAGCTTGAACAAATTGCTCCATCCAATGCTGCCTATTGCCAGGATTCCCAAGCCCGACGCCGCACTATGTTTTCGCCTTGCAGAGCCATGTGAGCCAGCTTGTTGTGTGTAATTTTGGGCATCGGGCCAGAGTGAAATGTTGAAGCTGAACCCGTTCGGAGACAAGGGTCCAGCCAAATGAGATCGTGTCCACCAGATGGGCACATACAGCAGGCGACGCCAATGGCCGGATACTCCCACTCATCTCAGGGTTCGTTTTGGGCTCTAGGGGTGCGAAGTCTCGAGGAGGACGCGAGGTCCAACAAAGAAGGCGATTTGGACAACGCAGAGCGAGGGGCCGTTTTTCGGGTCCTAAGGCAAAAGTCCCGGGTGCTAGAGAAAAAACAGAACCAACACGATTTGCTTCGAACCTTTTCTACCCTACACTTCGCTACACATTCGGTAGTCGAAGAAACGAGGACTGAAAGCTGCAATCCAAAATTGCAAGTAACCGCCGAAGGCTCCACAGTTTAAGCCCCTGCCTATCCAGAAGCCGGTGCCGAGGATTGACTCTTCTTCTTCATAGTCACCGATTCCCATCAACTCACCGATGTGAACGTGGTCCTTTGTCAACGGCAGCAAAGTTTTCCTCATGAAATCACGGCTTGCACCCAGTGCCAGACTCTGAGCAAGCCCTGTAGCATCTGAGACGTCACTGCAAACACCATCAACCAATGTACAGACACATTCGGCGGGTCCTTCGCCCAAGATGTGCCAGTGGCTGCAAAGCAGGACCTGCTCAGCTGTTGGGCATCATCAGGGCGACCATTTATGGCGAAAAATAATGGTCGCAGTAATAACAGCATTAACAGGAGCAGTAGCAGTAGTAGTAGTAGTAGTAGTAGTAGTAGTAGTAGTAGTGGTAGTAGCAGTCGTAGTAGTAGTAGTAGTAGTAGTATTATTTTTCGTAGTAGTCGTAGTAGTAGTAGCAGTAGTAGTAGTAGTAGCAGTGGTAGTAGCAGTGGTAGCAGCAGTGCTAGTAGTAGTAGTAGTAGTAGTAGTGGTGGTAGTGGTAGTGGTAGCGGTAGCAGTGGCAGTGGCAGGGGCAGTGGCAGTAGCAGGAGTGAGTAGTAGTAGTCGTAGTAGTCGTCGTCGTAGTAGGAGTAGTAGCAGTAGTAGTAGTAGTAGCAACAGCAGTAGGAGCAGGAGTACGAGTAGGAGTAGCAGCAGGAGAAGGAGGAGTAGCAGTAGCAGCAGCAGCAGCAGCAGTAGAAGGAGTAGTAGGAGTAGGAGTAGGACTAGGACTAGGAGTAGGAGGAGGAGGAGGAGGAGTAGTAGTAGTAGTAGTAGTAGTAGTAGTAGTGGTAGTAGTAGTAGTAGTAGGAGTTGCAGTGGCAGTACTGGTACTGGTACTGGTACTGGTACCAGAACGAGTACGAGTACTAGTACCAGTACTAGTAGTAGGAGTAGTAGGAGTAGTAGTAGTCGTAGTAGTAGTAGTAGTAGTGGTCCTCGTCCTCGTTCTCATGGTTGTAGTCGTCGCCGTCGTTGTCGTAGTATGAATATTTTCCCCAAGCTGTACCAGCATCAGGGTTTCTATAATCACAACTGGAGGTACCGGGCTTGCTTGCTCATTAGTGGTGGCACCTATATGCACCTATTGTCGTTGCGGAAAACATGCTATATAATGGCTAATGCTGTTTATGACTGTGGTGCATCTAGAAGTAGTGTTGCATGCCGAAGAACAACCCCTCATGCATTTGTCTACAAGAAGGCTTTCTCGGGATTCTAGACCTCAACCGGTCATGCAGCGGAGGCGTACTCCACGCCCCAGGAATTCAACAGGCCCCCTTGGCAAACGCGAGAAAAGCATGCCAATGGGCAGTTGATCTTAGCCTGACACATGCATTGCTACTTGGCTTCTTGCGGAGCTGCGCACCTCGCCGCCTCACCGCCACCCCGTCGGAACTGAAGCCTGGGATAAACAAACTGCAGAAGGAATATTCAAGGCTTTACAATGATTTCTCGACATGTAGACCGACAATTCCAGAATTGTCCACCAACCCCACCACGGGCTTGGGGTAAGCGATCTCTCCCTACGGAACAACCAATTTCCAAATGCAAGTCATTTTATGCACCCTTCCTTTTCACAAGCAGAGGTGCTAAATCAGTAGCTGCAAAAAGTCTGCGTCCGGGATAGCACGAGAGTCTTCAGCAGTAGTTTCGTGCACGGTACTTCTAGCAGAAGTGTGCGAGATTCTCTCTGGGCATCATGACAGCCCACTGGTCACAGGCAGTATGTATATGACCTTGGTGCGTGAAAACAATTTTCTCTGTGTCAATAAAATGCATAAACCCTCAAACGACCATGCAACGTGCATGCACCCATGCGCATGGAGGTATGGATGAAGACAGACGTATGTGCATACCTACTTACATACAGGTATACACACCTACAAACAAGCATACATTCACACACACACACACACCGCATGCAAAGACATGTGTTTGCTTTATGCAAAAATAAAAAGCAAACAAACCCACCCACTTACCCACCCACCCACCCACCCACCCACNCCCACGCACCCACGCACGCACCCACGCACGCACCCACGCACCCACGCACCCACGCACGCACAGAAACAAACGTCTGAACATCACTTGACAGGTCTTGCGCATGCCGGCAGAGTCGATGTGGAGTGTTCAAGAGGTGTGGCTGCAAGAGCACAAATGCCAAGCTTGAAAACTCTCTGACTGCTCGAACTCAAGTAGGCAGCAGCTGCTTGAAGCTTTCTGGCAGTTTGTAGTCCAGCTTCTCCTCACAGATCTCCGAGCCAATCCAGCAGAAGATCAATCAGGCTTGGAGACCAAGACTAGATCTGAAACTCGTATGCATACATGCAAACTCCGCATCCGGTGCCGCACGGCAAGAGTGAGAATACAGCATGTGTGGTTTCAGCTTCGAAAGCCATGGCTCAGTGCATCCTGTGTCAGGCTCATGCTACCAGGCACAAGAGTCTCGAGCCCCCTTTCCGCAGTGTACACTCTGGGGTGCATGCCAGCATGTGCATAGGAATGTATGCGTGTACATGTTGCTATATGTGCATATGTACATATTCAAGCAACGATTCGTATGTACGTATTCGAGCAACGATTCGGTTGCTCTTCTATGCACATAGCAGATTCTGTCTACGACGGTTTACACATGTGCACATTGCAGATGCATATTTACATAGATAAGCAAACACCTGCATGTATGTATACTGTGCGTATATATATATATATATGTATATATATATGTATATATATATATATGCGTATATATATATGTATATATATATATATTTGTATATATGTCGGTGCAAGCCGCGGTGGGATAAACCGAACATAACACCGAATCGTGGAGGTCCGTGCCTCTACACAACCAGGTTTCTCCAGTCGCATACTTGTCCTCGGTATTGTGTACATGCGCATGTTGTTTGTAAACATATACAAACACATATATTTATATATATATATACATACATATGTGTATAAGTACACATAGATTTGTATGTGTACCTAGAAGTATGCATATAAATATCAGTACAAGTATGACTTTACATATTATACATTTACAAAACTGTTAAAACATTATATATATACATATGTATGTCTTTGTTTATGTGATTCTTTGTTTATATTTGACGAATTCGGCGAATTGTCTGACTTTGGGGCCTAGGGATTGAACTTCCTGCTCAAGCATTCGGCGGTAAGCTACCAACTCCGAAAACGAGCCAACTTAGATTCTTTTTGCTTGCATCCTGAACTCAGAATCGACCGTCCGAACTCAAGCAATAACACCTCCAAACAGAACCTTCAAGTCCGATGCCTTGCTTTGCGCTCTTGCAAAAACCTACTCTGCACGAGTAGTTTCAGAACTGCATGGCAGGTAGAGCTAATGTTCTTACAACGACGGCTATACATGTCACAACAGTAACAGTAGGAGTGGTAGTCATGAGGTAGCCGCAGCAGCAGCAGTAGTAGTTGTGATAGCAAGTAGTTGTCGTCGTAGTAGTAGTAGTCGGCCGTGGCAGTAGTAGTAGTAGTACCACTAGTAGTAGTAGTAGTAGTAGTAGTAGTAGTAGTAGTAACAGTAGTAGCAGCAGCAGTAGTAGTGGTGGTGGTCGTCGTAGTAGTAGCAGGAGGAGTAGTAGTAGTAGTAGCAGTAGTAGCAGCAGCAGCAGTAGTGGTGGTGGTCGTCGTAGTACTAGCAGGAGTAGTAGTAGTAGTAGCAGTAGTAGTAGCAGAAGTAGTAGTCGTGGTGGTCGTCGTAGTAGTAGTAGTGGTAGTAGTAGTAGTAGTAGCGTTAGTAGCAGTAGCAGTAGTAGTAGCAGTAGTTGTAGTTGTAGTTGTGGTAGTGGTAGTGGTAGTGGCAGTGGTAGTGGTAGCGGTAGTGATAGCGGTGGTGGTAATGGTAGCGGTAGTGGTAGTGGTAGTGATATCAGTAGTGGTCATGGTGGTAGTAGTGGTAGTGGTAGTAGTGGTAGTAGTAGTAGTAGAGTAGTAGTCGTGGTGGTAGTAGTAGTAGTAGCAGTACGAGGAGTACTACTAGTACTAGTAGTCGTAGTAGTCGTCGTGGTAGGTGTAGTAGAAGTAGCAACTAGTAGTAGTAGTAGTTGTTGTTGTTGTAGTAGTAGTAGCAGTAGCAGCAGGAGTAGTAGTAGCAGTAGTAGTAGTAGTAGTAGTACTAGTAGTAGTAGTAGTAGTAGCAGCAGTATTTGTAGGGGCACTAGTAGTTTAGTGGATGGTGGCGATGATGATGACGATGACGACGACTACGATGCCGACGTCTGTTATGAACACTGTCAGGAATTCTGGGAATGCTGCTGACTCTTGCTGCGGTCGTATTGCTGCTGATACCCTCAATAGTAGCAATGCTAACACTACCTCTGCCTAAGGGTTGCGTATTATTTGTCGCATCTACATACAAGGCCTCCGCATTCTTCAGCTCCTCCGCTGTGGCGCCGCGGCCGTCTTTACCCTGAGGTCGGTTTTACTGGTGCTTGGGGCCTTGGGTCTCGGGAGTTGAAAAGTTTTCAAGTTTTGCGAGTGGAGGTTTGATGTTTTCGAGTTGTGCGGTGAGCGCTCTTTCGTCAAACGGTTGAGGCCTTCGGGGTTGGAGCTTTATGCTCGGGGTCCTGCGGGACTTGGGATTCCGGGTTGTTTGTGGTGTCCCAGTTTTCAGTTATTGAGGCTTGCGGGTTTCATTTTCAAACTTGTGCGGTCCAAGGGTTCTCGGCCTTTTGGATGTGAGGTTTAAGCATTTGGTGTTTTCGAGTTTGGATTTGCGTTTTGGGGCGTTGCCGTGCTTACGGCTTGCGGGTTCGGGTTTTTAGAGCTTGGGCTTGGAGGTTTGAGTTGCATGTAAAATCTGGACGCTTGTGTGCGCTTAAGAATCTGTGTGACAGGACCTGCATAAGGTGCCTGCATGCGCGCTGTGCATTTGAGTTTCTACTCTTTCCTGGCCTACAGTCATCTTAATATAGCGCAACGAAACCGACAGATTAGCATGGCTGAGATTATCTATTCTCCCGGATCTGTTTATGCCGGACAAACGTAGCTGCCTTACTGCATTCTGCTAGTTGTAGGTAGAAGTTGTCCAGACATCTTGGCTTTGGTGGAAACAGGCATGCTATGCTATTAAGCATGTTGACGCAAGATCAAGCTAGGACTACCGGACCTTTGACCTTGGATTCAAGAGCAATCGAGCTTATGTTAGCGGGATGTGGAGATGACGTCTGGCTCAGGGCGGCATGCTACTGAGGATGTCCATTGAATAGACAGGCTCTTTGGGCGTTCTTGCAAACGGCAGTAGAGGAGCGAAGGCCTCGGCTTCCCGAAAGAAGCCCCTGACTTCCTCTTCGGTGAGCTGCGACATTGCTGGGCCCCAAATTTTATGCACGGGTCTGACCTTCTGATTGGCCGCATTTGAAAGAAGGGTGGCGAGCAGAATTGAAGTTTGAGGCAAATACAGGTCAAGTTTATCACAAGTTTGTAGAAGGACTGAACCTGTCTTCCTCTGTTGCTCTGCTCAAGAAATTTTGAGCCTAGTTAGCGGCTAGCGGGTCCATTGGGAAACTCGCCAGGCAAGGCGACGTGGTGTCCTCTCGCAAAGAAACCTGACACTTGCAAGGCACTGGATGTAAATCGTGTACACCTACCGCACGTCTTGCTCCCAACAGCATCTAAGCTTATACTAGCCTACACTGCTTCGTCAGAGCTGCGAACATCAAAGCTGCAAGCTGTTCGTGCCGGAAGCGCCAGCAAACAAAGCCCCGAGCGGGCCCTAGCACTAAGCCTATTCTGCTGCACACGCTTGGCCCTTGCATCTCTAAACACCTAGGAAAGAAGAGCCCGTTCACCTTCCTTTAGAACGTTCTTCACCAGAGTATTCACAAAAGATGTCCAGATGGTCGGAAATTTGGAGTGCTGCCAGCGTTGTCAAAGGCGATGGTTGAACGCCGAACCAGAATCTCAGAAGCCCTAATTAATTCGACACTCCCATCAACTTAAAGGTGTCAGTGTTACCGACCGCAGCAGCTCCGTGTGGTACGTGCCGAGGCCTGGCCACATCTTCGGGGGCTGAGCCGATGTTCGAAGGCACATTGCAAGTGTCGAAGAATCGAGAATCACTGTAGGATACACTAAAGATGTAATACGACTGGAGTCTGGAGGCCCAATTGCTTAATTTTCCAGAAGACTCCTGTGGTTCTAGCAAAGCCAATCCAGGCCCGGGCTTCTGATTGAGCTCTGAAAATACGTGTGCTGACGCTCTAAAGCTGACGTGAGCATACTCAAAATCCTGAGGGAGCATGGGCGATGAACATGGGCGCTGCAGCGCAGGTCTTCTGGCTAACCGGCTAAACCTTCAAACGAATGAAACATGTAAGCTCAGGAACCGCGCACCGATATTTACCTCAAGCAGTGATGCTTTCCCAACACATCTGCAGCAAGCAAGTGTCGGAAGCGGTTTTGCGAACGTACCACTTCCCACTGCTGCTCTCCAACTCGGTAATTACATCCCGAAGCCATATGCATTACCCGATCATCCGTTGTACACACAACTCAACCACAGGAATTGGCTTGGTTTGAACATTTGTGCAAAACTTTGGGTTGTGAGAGATTTCTCCGAGTCTGCGATCCCAGGGCGAAGACCTGGCTCTTGGCCGCCAAAGAGCGGGAACTCTTGCCCGGCTTCAGTCCATGCCTCCACAAGCCACAGGATCTAAGTTGTTGAACTATGGGGTTTTGGGAATAGGTTTCAGCTTTTGAAGGGCTGGATCGCAATTTTGCATGTGGTGCCTCCAAAACGCTCGAGACGACTGAAGCTCGAGCAAGGCCCCGAACTACACACTGAAGTTTTGGTGCGATCTCGCGATGTTGTGCTGGTGCAGTTCTCCAGTCGTCTGTTCTGCGGCCTCTCAAAGCTTCAGGGCTCCAGGCATCGAAGGCCTGAAGATATCGTTTGGAGAGAGCAGTCGGAAAAGAAGATCCGAGCCACGAGATGCCGGAACCGGGGTGATCCAACAAAACAGGTTTGGTATGCCAGGCTGCCAGGTTTAGAGGTGCCTTTTGGGGTTCGAGGCTTGGGTATACAGCACTCATTGCAGTTGTAAACATTGTTGTTTTCGGCCGTGGAGGGCTGTTGCTCCTTTTGCTGCTGCTGCTGATGATGATGATGATGATGACGATGCTGGTGCTGGTGTCGGTGCTGCCGCTGCCGCTGCTGTTGCTGTTGCTATTGCTGTTGATGCCGCTGCTGCTGCTGTTGCAGTTGCCGTTGCTGTTGCCGTTGCTGCTGCTGCTGCTGCTGTGGTTGCTGGTGTTTTGTTGCAGCTGCTGCTGTTGCTACGCTGCAGCTGTTGTTGATGCTGCAGAAGTAGTAGTAGTAGTACCTGTAGTAGTAGTAGTAGTAGTAGTAGTAGTAGTAAATAGTAGTAGTAGTTGTTGTTGTTGCCGCCGCTGCTGCTGATGTTGCTGCTGCTGTTGTTACCGCTGCTGTTGCCTTCTGTTGGTATTGGTGGTGCTGCAGCTGCTGTTGCTCTTGGTGCTGTTGTTATAGTGACTGTTGTCGTGCGGTTGCTGCTGCTGATGCTCGGGTCCGTGTTGGTGCTGCTGCTGCTGCTGCATTGTTATTCTGCTGCTGCTGCTGGTGCTGGTGCTGTTGCTGTTGCGGTGAGTCTTGGCATGGCATTGGTGTTGTTGCTGTTGCTGTTGCTGCTAATGCTGTTTTTGGTGGTGGTGGTGGTGGAGGTGGTGGAGGTTGCGGTGGTGGTGGTGTGGTGGTGGTGGTGGCGGTGGTCGTGATGGCGGAGGACGCAGTATTGTTGCTGCGGATGCTGGTGTGACTGCGGTTGCGGGTGCGGTTGCGATTGCGGTTGCCGTTGCCGTTGCTGCCGAAGTTACTGCTGCTGCTGCTGCTGCTGCTGGTGCTGATGGTGTTGGTGTTGCTATTGTTGTTGTTGTGGTTGTGCTTTTTGTTGTTGCTGTCGCTGTTGCCGTTGGTGTTGCTGCTATTGCTGTTGCTGTTGCTGTTGTTGTTGTTGTTGCGGTTGGTGTTGTCGTTGTCGTCGTCGTTGTTGTTGTTGTTGCGGTTGCTGTTGCTGATGTTGTGTTTATTGTGGTTGCTGTGGTTGTGTATGTGGTGGTTGTTGTTGTTGTTTGTTTGTTTGTTTGTTTGGTTGGTTGGTTGGTTGGTCGGTGGGTTGGTTGGTTGGGTGGGTGGTTGGTTGGATGGTTGGTTGTTGGTTGTTGGTTGTTGGTTGTGGTTGTGGTTGTTGTTGTTGTTGCTGTTGTTGTTGTTGTTGTTGGTTGTTGTTTGGTGTGGTTGTTGTTGTTGCCGTCATGGTTAGTGGTGTTGTTGTTATTGATGTTGTTGTTGTTGCTGCTGTTGTTTTTGTGGTTGTTGTTATTATTGTTGTTGTTGCTGTTGTTATTGTTGGTAATTTGTAGTATTATTATTAATGTTGTTGTTGTCGTTGTTGTTGCTGTTGTTGTCGTTGTAGCCGCCACGGATCACAGAAGGGGTGCTAACTCTAAAGGCTCGCAACAGGCTCCCTTCGTGAAGCGCAAGGGTTGTCCGACCGCTTGAGCCATATTGAACGTGCCCCAGCCTAAAGCCTCTGTGGTCAGCCGGGTCCCAATTCCCGGGCCTCGCAGCTAACGTCACGCATGACAGCAACGAGGTAGGCGGTAGGGTTTTCACCTGTCCGCGAGGTGAAGGGAGTCTCTCGGACTTCGGTCTGGGTTTCGAAACTAGCGGATGGCGACATCGCCTGTGCACCAGAATTCGCAATCGAGCGTTCGCAAGTTGGCCTTTCGCAGGGCATGTAACAGGGTATTTCGCACCCAAACAAGTAGCTATATCGGCATGGAACTCTGACGCCTGACTATGTCAGGCAGAGTGGACTAGAACCCCCTCTACTCCCAGCCCACTCAACATTTAACTCGCAGTCTCTTTCTCCGCCCTCACAGCCGTCTGAACGCAGAGCTCGAGGAGGAGCACACAGTAGGTAGGCACACAGCAATGGGCAGAAATAAAGGCTTGGCTCAATACAGGAGCCTCAGCCTCCTGCGATCTTCTGGCACTTCAGGAGACGCACTGGAATGAGACTGCCGAATTTACGGTCCAGGGCTGGCAATGCGTCAGCTCGGCCAAGAAGGGGGCACCCAGAGCACCAAAGGGTAAAGCCAAGCCCCGGCAACGCCGGCGGCCACACCACCCTGCACCGCAGGAGGAAACAACCACGACTGCAGAAGCACAGGTGGACACGGGCAGGGCTGACGGAGTCATGCTCCTTCTCTCACCTGCAATAGATAAGAAGACGATTCGATGGAAGGAACACCTCAAAGGCCGCTTAATACAGGNAGAAGCACAGGTGGACACGGGCAGGGCTGACGGAGTCATGCTCCTTCTCTCACCTGCAATAGATAAGAAGACGATTCGATGGAAGGAACACCTCAAAGGCCGCTTAATACAGGCCTCCTTCTCTTGGCACGGAGCCCGAGTACATATGTCTTAATTGCCTACCAGCATGTCTGGTCCGCGCAGAAGAGTGTACACCAGAACAAGGAAGACCGGGCCAAATTACTGGGCTCGCTGGCTTCAGCGCTACGCGCCATACCTGCTAGGGACACGCTGTTGTTGGCGGGAGCTGGGCATGCCAGCCAGAACTTGGTGGGCCGATCCAGCACTCCCAAAGAAAACACGGGGGTCAGGGATGAATCCTTTCAACGATTTGTGGAATCCCACAGATTGGTGGCGCTCAACACTTGGAGCAGTGGCCGTGGTCACACCTACGTGCAAGGCGAGTCACGCACACAAATAGATTATATCTTCACCTTCCCCAACTCATCCCGAGGACAAGCGAAGCAAGCCAAGCCAGCCCCGCATCTGGGATTGGGTGGGTGGAAGAAGGGAGGGCACATCCCTATATTCTTGCGACGGTAAGGCCAGTCCGGCATTGGAACCTCCCCAAAGAATCGCGTAGTGCTCCCCTGTTTTGCGCCTCCTCTCTAGAGGCGGCGGTTCGGGCTCATAGTCTGCAGGCTCAGGCCATGCAAACCTGGGTCGACTCGCAGTTGCAGTCTACAGCCTTACCCCGGTCTCCATTAACTCAGTGTTGATGCAGGGCGCGGCTATAGGTTCTTTCCTAGGAAAACCAGCACTGTCAAACCTCTTAATGCAGCACACAGGGCCACTCTGAGGATGTGGCAACGACTGCAGCACATCAACGCTGAAGCGGCCTCCTCTACCCTCACGGATACGGATGCCTCACAGCTTAGAGAGGTGCCACGTGGCAGGCCGTCACCCTAGCACGCAAGCAGAGAGCCGGGGAATTCCAGGACGAAGTGGAAGAGGCCTGCAGAAAAGGGGATGCCTACCTGGCCCATAAGACCTTGACTTTCGAGGCGGGTACCCTTGGGGTCTGTTCCCGTGTCGATCAAAGTTCGGAGGGCTCACTTCTCACACCACAGGAAGAGTTGACCATGCTGGAGACGCACGTCACCAAGGTCTTTGCGAAGTACCCACAGTTGAACCGCACAGTTTCTTCGCTGCCAGACATGACAAGTGCGCTACTTGGCAAGCACATAGGCAGCATCCGCCCGCACAAGGCAGTACCCACTGGATCTGCCCCAGCGGCGGCCTGGAAGCTGTGTGCTTCCACAGCCGGAGCGAGCCTGGCTGCACATCTGAACTCACAGGCAGGGCACCGCCCATGCCCTGCCACAGCGGCACTTGAAGCACCGCTTAAAGACGCGGACATGTGCTTCATCCCCAAACCGTCTAAGCCAGCGACAACTCCGGGCAACCTCCGACCACTCGGCATCATTCGACCAGAT
>BGNK01007156.1:6566-18552 GCA_003297005.1 Symbiodinium sp. clade A Y106
AGAATAGGTTGCAACACAAGGCCATCTGCGCTGGTCCAAGTCAGGGCTAAAAGCGCCTTAAACACACAATTGTGTCACCTTAGCTTAGGGCTCCTAGAAACTAGCCGTCACGCAACCAAAGCACCCAGGACTTAGGGATGCAGCCACCAGGCAACCCAACCAGGGGAACCAAGCAGGCTAAAACCGAAGGTGCAGCCAAGCGCAACCAGTCATCCTAAACCTTAACGGGCGCTGCCGGCAGCGCACACCGGCTTAGGAGACCTAGAAGGCAACCAAAAGGAACGAGCAAGCATACAGGAGGGTGCAGCCAGACAGCGCACACCTGCCAACAAGCCAAGCCAAGGCTATAAGTGACAGTTTCAAACAACCCAGTAGGGACCCTCCAGCTGGGGTATCCCCATCATTTTTTCCGGTGCTGCAGACAAGCGCACACCGGGACTGAGGGCCTAACTAACTAAACCAAACCCGAGGAAACCAGCAGGCTTAGATGCAGGGTGCAGCCACAGCGCACACCTGCGACGATCCAAGCCAAAGCGACCGCTAAAAGCCACTCTGTGGAGAACATCCTTGGTTGGTTGGCCAGAGGAAGCAGGCCCAGCCTTAGTGATTAAGACGACGTCCGGCTGGGAAAAACCCCCAAATTTTTTGGGTGCCGCAACCAAGCGCACACCGGCCTTGGGTGGTCAACTAAAGGGCAACCAAACCTAAGGGAAACAGCCTGCTTAGACCGAGGGTGCAGCCGCACAGCGCACACCTGCAACAATCCAGACCAAAAACGCCCCTAGCACTAACCTTCACTTCCCAAAGGACAGCAGTTTTTGCTTAGGGTCAGGAGGCCTTGATTTGGGCAGCGACTTAACAGAAGCAGTTTTGGCCTTTGGCTTCGCCCGCACCTTGCATTGCCCTGGAGACAGTCCTGGAAAACCAGGCTGGGATTCCCCGTTGTTAGACGGCCGGAGGAGAATCTCTTCAAGAGAACGACTTNCAGTTTTGGCCTTTGGCTTCGCCCGCACCTTGCATTGCCCTGGAGACAGTCCTGGAAAACCAGGCTGGGATTCCCCGTTGTTAGACGGCCGGAGGAGAATCTCTTCAAGAGAACGACTTTGCTTGGCCTCGACCTTGGCGTGCGTAGGAGTCCTAAGACTCGTAGCTGTTTTCCTGGAAACACCTTTGCAAGCGGTCTGAAGAGCCTTAGTAGAAACCTTGGCCGCAATCTTAACCATAGCAAGGCACTTGGAACAAGCGAAGAAAGCTCCTTTGTTAACCATCGCATGAGAAATGTGCACATCCCAACACTGCTGCAAAGGAGCTGCAATGTCTTCGCAAGGGTGATTAAACTTCCTCATGAAAATTGGTTGACTGTGACACTGCTCTATATAAAGCTGGCAACGCTGGCACTGCACCGCAAAGTTGGTGGTGGTAGCAACAGTAACCTTGGGAACCCACTGATGACCTAATCTAGTGGGATCATTGACCAACTGTAGAAGGAGTTGTTTCTTGTTGGGGCTTGCTGGGGTCTCGGATGCACGTTTGTCAAAACACTGCGCTGGCCGAACAAGGGAACGCCTAGGTGCCTCTGCAGCTGAGTCCGACGCTCCACGCTGAAGTACCCACGGAAAGTGGGACGNTGCTGGGGTCTCGGATGCACGTTTGTCAAAACACTGCGCTGGCCGAACAAGGGAACGCCTAGGTGCCTCTGCAGCTGAGTCCGACGCTCCACGCTGAAGTACCCACGGAAAGTGGGACGACGACTTGTTGCGAAGGATGTGCCCTATCTTCTGAGACAAATGAAGACACACGTCCTCACAAATCTGATCAATAGAAGCCACATCCGGCTTGAGAGCTCTGGCATAAGCCACAGAAGATCTATCCCCGCACAGACTGTCAACATCAGAATTGAGGAGACGCCGCCATTCAGGAAGGCCTCTGGCATTAAAGTAGGCCGAGTCTTTATGTGAAGGAACCCACACGGCCGAGGCCCGCCCCCTTTCATTCCAAATGAGGCCCCAAGGCACAGGCCCATCCTTTGGCGGACATGCCCGACGAAGAACCTGCAAAGCTCCCTGGCAGTCAACAGTAACGTCAAAGTCACCATCAACCCTGGAGAAAAGCTCAAAAAGCGCACGTTGCTCAGCTTGTGCGACAGACATGGGCTCCTTAGGGAGACAGGTGAGACCTGCGACACGCTCAGGCACACCATTGTGCAAAAGATAGGCCCCAATGGCCCACGACACACACAAAGCTCTAGAGTCCTTAGCTCCCGGGCCACCCGAGGCATCACTAGCAAAGAAATAACGGTTACCAGGCAAGGTTTGCTGATGTCTCCATAGCCCTTCAACCAAAATACCGGTATCTCGAAATGCACATTGAGCACGGGTGGCCTCGCTAGGAACAAGCCCTCGAAGCCACAAACTGGGCCATGGGAAAAGAGCTCTGGCCTTGGCTAGATGGGGCGGCTCCGGGAATTTCGAAGTGATAAAGGGACACTGCCACAGCACATGATTTAAGTCAAGAGCGCAATTGCAGAGGGAACATAGACCTGGTTTAGACTCACTGAAAAGGGCCCCTTGCCATAAAGCCTGCAGGTGCACATGCTTTTGCTTATTGAAAAACCTGCGCTGCAGGAGACGCCTCGGCACTTTGGTATCAATACCGTGCTCCAGGCACGAGCAGCCCGCCTGAGAACCAATTCGGGTATTTCGGGCCTGTTCCCAAATCGGGTACACCCACTGCCAGACCCTCCTACAAGCATCAAGGCAATCCCATTGCACGTGAAGGGTACTTAAACCATGCTTCCAGCAGGAAGGGCTAGCAGCCTCAACACCCAACTCTAACAGGTAAGCCAGCGTTGCTGACAGGGGTCCAGTGACCCGCTTCCACGGGTGAGGAACCTCACGAAGTCTGAGCCACAGACTGACCCAAGCGCTGCAAAATTTGTCAGGGTCAGCTATCTGCCATCTGTAAAAAACGCGGCTCACAGCACGAAGGTGTTGTCTCAAAATGGAAAGGTGAGGGTCCTCACACTTATGGCTCATCAAGAGAAAAGAAATATCCAAGGAGCCTAACTTATGCCTACCAATGGCCTTAGCACAAAGGGTACGATACCATTTCCGCCGCTTAGGGCTGACCCCCGCAGCCTGGTGGCCCCATAGACCTGCTGCACAAATGGAGGCCCTTATGATACGAACTTTATGTGCAGAATGGACACTGGTGAGCTTAGCAAGTTTCGACGCCCTACCGCGAGCTTTGCCACGACGTTGCTCAGCAAGCCCTAAGAGCCTTCTCCTAGCACCCCCAGAAGTAACCCCTAGGTCCCTAGCAAAGGCTCTCACCTGTGGGTCAGTGTCCTCCTTGATGGCCCGCAAACACTTAGCCGCCTGCGAAGAAGAGGCAACGAAAGAAGTTTTCTCCAGTGACAGCTTTGCCCCCCGGGCCTCCAGAGCACTTCTCAAACTCCTGAACAACAGGATGGCATCCGTAGCGACTTGCTTGGCTGAAGCATGGACTGAGTCCACTGACATATCATCAATCCACACATCCAGGTTGGAAGTAGCACGCTTGGATTGGATCGTAGCCGCAACTGGGTGAACAACAAGCTTGCTAATGGAAGGCGCCGCAGGGCAGCCTGCCAGCACCCCCCGAAGGGGAATGATGGCCGGACAAACAGAGCCTTCAGATTGAAGGAAACGCGGCCCCATATAAGTAAGCAAAGCCTGATGTAGAATCAAGGGCGGGTAAGAAAGCGAGAACCCGGAAGCAATGACATCATTGAAACGGCACCGATCATAAAAGGTCTCCATGTCAATGAAAACCGTAATCAGGTGATGGCCCTGCATACGGGTGGCCTCACCCCGGATAAGCCTTCCAAGTGCCACGTCTAACACCTGGCTTCCCGGCATGGCTTTGTCCCACACCGCTGCGCTACTGTAACGAATTTGCCATTCAGAAACCAACTTCCAACGCATCCGCACCCAAGTGCGGTAGAGAACATGCAAAAGCGCAATTGGCCTTTCACGTTTGGCACTCCTCGGCAGTAAGGCTATCAAGGCATAAACCATTTGATCAGGCCAAGTGGCCTTCAACTCACAATGATGGAGGAAGGCAACAATAGCCTCAACCGCAGGCGCCTGCAAGTTTTGCAAAACCTCGCAAGTCCAGCCATCAAGGCCAGGCGCTTTAGTAGGAACACGCTTGAAAACAGCAAATGCTTGGTCCACCGGGATTGGGCCAAGCTCTTGCGCCTGCAACATAGCCCGGCGCCTAAGCTCATTGAGAAGCTCGTGATCGACACCCTGAGGGTCCGACCAAAGGTCAAACCATTGCCTCCATCGCAAATAAATGCGATCCTGCAGCGGCTGGTCCAAAAAGGGCCGGAGGTGCACAGCCTCATCTGCTTTTACACTTCTAAAGAGACCCCTTAAACCCTTAGCGGACGCCTGCCTCAACCACTTAAGGTAGCTTGCACTCTTATGTTGCATCCACTCCGTGGAATGGACGCGGAACTGCAGAGCGGCAACATCAGACAGCTGCGAAAGCACGGACCGATCAACCTCACGGCACAACAACTCAAATTGGGATTGCACTTCACAAAGCTGCTGCTGCTGGCCACTCCACATATCACCAAGAAGCCTGTGGAGCCTGGACCCAAACGGACTGGGGCAAAGCTTCACGCCGCACCTCTCCAACCACGCAAGAACCCTTTTCCAAAAGGACGCCCGGGCACCACCCCACGCTCCAGCAGGGGCCGCCTGACGCAGCATTTTGGCCCGTGTGAACTTTGGTAGTCCTCCCCGACCCTGGACACAGCCAAACACAGAAAACTCAACCGAACCACTGAGAACCTGAAACCTCTCAGTAAGGGCCGGCTGCTGAAGGCTAGAACCACAATGTTGGTTAAGATCAGACTCACATGTAGGCTGCGAAAGGCCACAACCTGGTGCAGGAAGCACAAAGGGGTGGGGCTTAAGGGCAGACGGCTTAAAACCAGCAAGTTGCGGAATCATGCAATCACAATNTCACATGTAGGCTGCGAAAGGCCACAACCTGGTGCAGGAAGCACAAAGGGGTGGGGCTTAAGGGCAGACGGCTTAAAACCAGCAAGTTGCGGAATCATGCAATCACAATGCTGCCGAACAATGGTCCAATGCAAAGCAGCATGTGGCGCAAAAGGGGTGACCCAATCAACCAGTAAACTGGCCCCCACACTTAAACCCTTGGAAAGNATGGTCCAATGCAAAGCAGCATGTGGCGCAAAAGGGGTGACCCAATCAACCAGTAAACTGGCCCCCACACTTAAACCCTTGGAAAGTATGCCATAATCTATGTTGCCGCCGCCTGCGCAAGTGAAATCATCAGAGTGAAGCCAGCTGCCCCGGACCTCTTGATCGATGCATGTTGTCACCATGACACTAATATCTTCGTTAAAGTCCCCAGCAACAAGGAACTCACCATTCAAGGACCTGAGGTAGGGAATCAGGTGTGANTTGACCGGGCCACGAAAGCCTTCATCGGACCGTAGATAAACATTTACCAAGAACAAATCAACACCCTGAATGCGCAAAACCACAGCCTGAAAGCCAGCCCCTTGGTGCAAGAAATGGTAAGACTGCCGAACATCAAGGTGACTTTTGAAAACAATCGCCAAACCCCCAGAGTTGCCACCACCACCCGTGGGGTAGCCTGGCAAGCTGAAGGCTTGATACCCAAAAGGCCCGACATGCGTNGACTGCCGAACATCAAGGTGACTTTTGAAAACAATCGCCAAACCCCCAGAGTTGCCACCACCACCCGTGGGGTAGCCTGGCAAGCTGAAGGCTTGATACCCAAAAGGCCCGACATGCGTGGCCACCAATTCTCCCTGGTCCTCTTTGATGTGTGTCTCTTGCACAAGCCACAGATCCGGCCTGTGCTGAACAAGCCATGAAGCCAGGTCCTTGCGCCATTTGGTCACATTGGCACTGATGAAGAAAAGTTTCCGCCCGTCAGGGTGGGCATGAAGATTGGCAATAACATCCTTGACAGCCGAAATTGCAACATGCCACGGGACACCATCCCCGGCCTCTACAGCCAACTCAGCCGCCCTCCAAGCAAAGGTGTCCTCATGCATGTGACCTTGGTTTTCCAGAACCTCGACTGCCTCAAGGACCTGGGCACGCTCATTGTTGCACAGGCCTTGCAAGAGGAAGGACCAGCAGTCCTTGGCACAAGATGGGCTTNCCTTGGTTTTCCAGAACCTCGACTGCCTCAAGGACCTGGGCACGCTCATTGTTGCACAGGCCTTGCAAGAGGAAGGACCAGCAGTCCTTGGCACAAGATGGGCTTACAACGGCTTCCGGCCTGGCATCCGCAATTGAACAGTGCACTTTTTCCCCAGTGCAGCCAACAGGGCGCACATCAGGATGAAAAGCACTTTCCACCGGTACGTTAGCATCCACCCCGCACGGCTGAGAGTACGAGCTGCAGGGTGCACAAGAAGTAGCCACCAANGCCAACAGGGCGCACATCAGGATGAAAAGCACTTTCCACCGGTACGTTAGCATCCACCCCGCACGGCTGAGAGTACGAGCTGCAGGGTGCACAAGAAGTAGCCACCAAGCTTTGCGGCAATGCAATGTCACACCGTGGTCCCCCAAGACCCCCCCCCACCTCCTGAGGCAACATCCAACACCTGGTCATAACCTCCTCCTCCGGGGTCTTGGGGGCACCCTGCTCATAAAGCAGGGGCTCNGCAATGTCACACCGTGGTCCCCCAAGACCCCCCCCCACCTCCTGAGGCAACATCCAACACCTGGTCATAACCTCCTCCTCCGGGGTCTTGGGGGCACCCTGCTCATAAAGCAGGGGCTCTATTAAGAAATCAAGAGGGGCCGAAGGAATCCGTGATGCATTGCGCAAGCGGCGAAAGTAACGCCTTCGAGTGCGGCGGGATGCCGGCAGTCCACACCTAGTCTTGCCCTCAAAAGCAAATGCACTGACCCATCTCTGCGACCCCTGGGCTGGGTCAGGAGCACCCTCCAGATCCGGCTGCACCTCACAAGTTGGATCATCTCCCAGATCTCGAAAAAAGGCTGGACCCGAAAGTTCAAACCTGCTGGAACGACGCTCCGTAGCCACATTGGCCGCCCACTTGCACAAACATCCCGGGCAGTAACTCAGCATATCCGTCAAGGCCGTCAGGATCCCAGCGCACGGCCTAGCTGATTGTGCCGTGCGACATGCACGCATGAAAGCCTGAACTTCCGTTTGCTGGAGGACNCGGGCAGTAACTCAGCATATCCGTCAAGGCCGTCAGGATCCCAGCGCACGGCCTAGCTGATTGTGCCGTGCGACATGCACGCATGAAAGCCTGAACTTCCGTTTGCTGGAGGACCCCTAAAACCTTGGAACGGCCACAACTCAAGCATTGCCGTGCGGCCTGAGACGGAAACTCAGGCCAGCTCTCACCACAAAACCCATGGAAATTGGGGTTAAGGTCCTCAGGCAAGGAGGGTNGGAGGACCCCTAGAACCTTGGAACGGCCACAACTCAAGCATTGCCGTGCGGCCTGAGACGGAAACTCAGGCCAGCTCTCACCACAAAAACCATGGAAATTGGGGTTAAGGTCCTCAGGCAAGGAGGGTGCACACGGGTTCGGGAATGAAATCATGGTATCCTCCTCTTGCCCAGCAGGAGCCTGCAACAAGCCCGAGCAGATTGCTGGNGAAATCATGGTATCCTCCTCTTGCCCAGCAGGAGCCTGCAACAAGCCCGAGCAGATTGCTGGAAACGGCCTGGGAGGGTCCTGGCACCTGGCATCATTGATCACTCGTTGCACCTGTGGTCCTGGCCCAAAAGGATCAAGCAGCACAGACTGGAAGCTGCCAGCGCAGTGGTGGGCAGCTGTACGCCAGCTCTCAGGAGGTGCAGCCCAAACCTCCTGTTCAGCACAAACCNCCTGTGGTCCTGGCCCAAAAGGATCAAGCAGCACAGACTGGAAGCTGCCAGCGCAGTGGTGGGCAGCTGTACGCCAGCTCTCAGGAGGTGCAGCCCAAACCTCCTGTTCAGCACAAACCACGCAATATTCAGGTTGCTCTAAATGGCCCACATGTTCTGCGACGGCCAAGGGAAATGCACAAATGACACACTGCATCTCATTGCCGTGAACCCGACTCACCCTGCCGCACCTACCATGTTGGTCCAGAGTGGCAGTGAGAGGAGAAGCCCCAGCAGTAAAGCGTGGCGGCGCCGACGCGGCACCTATTACATCACAAGCCAAGGCCACGGTTTCATCCAGTCGCCTGTCAGCCTCTTCGCATGCGGCCTGCGCTGGAACTTCAACCCCGCTTGGGAAAAACCTATCCTGAAAATTGGGGTTAGGGCCCTCTGGCAGTGAGGGAGCACACGGGCTAGGGAAAGAAATGATATCCTTCTCGTGCCCCACCGGAGCCTGAAAGAAAAAGCAACTTGCTGGAGACGGCTTGAGAAGGTCCTGGCTACTGGCAGCAGTGAACACTCGATGCACAGGTTGTCCCGACACATAAGGGTCCAGCAGCATCACCCGGACTCTCCCAGCACGACTGACCAGAAACGGGTCGCATCTCTGGCAAAAGGGTTGAACAAAGGGATGCAGGAAAGGGCTCGACCTCGAAACCGGCTCAAGGCAAAACCCACAAACCTTATTTAAAGGCAANGCACGACTGACCAGAAACGGGTCGCATCTCTGGCAAAAGGGTTGAACAAAGGGATGCAGGAAAGGGCTCGACCTCGAAACCGGCTCAAGGCAAAACCCACAAACCTTATTTAAAGGCAAGGGATGCATGGGATATCCGTGCCCACACAATTCCAGAACCTGGGCCCAGCCTAACCCCGACCTTGAGGAATCGGCTGACCCACAGCCTGAAGGGGATGCAAACAACGCCCCTTTTGCAGCGCAAAACGCGCAAAGTGCAAGTTGCTCTAAGTGCCCCACATGATTTGCGACGGCCACGGGAAATGCACAATTGACACANAAATGCCGCACACAACAGAATGATCCGAAGCGGCAGTGAGAGGAGAAACCCCAGCAGCACATGGAAGCGGCGCCGAGGCGCCACCTGAAAAATCACAAGACACGGCTACGGGTTCTTCCGGGTGCCTGTCAGGTTCACTACAAAACTGAGGCCGGGATATAAGGTTTGCCAGCGGTCCTTCTTCCTGAAAGTGCCCTTGTCTGCCACAGCTACGCAAAGCACTAGTGCCCTCCCAAGACTCAAGACCATCCCCAAACCCNCAAAACTGAGGCCGGGATATAAGGTTTGCCAGCGGTCCTTCTTCCTGAAAGTGCCCTTGTCTGCCACAGCTACGCAAAGCACTAGTGCCCTCCCAAGACTCAAGACCATCCCCAAACCCCATCCCCGATCCCTAACCCTGCTGCGCACCGCGGCCGCGGCTGCGCGAGCGGCTTTTGACCTCGCCTTCCTCTCCATCCTTGCGCGGCTCCTGCCCTGTCTGCACGGGACTTGGCCGCTCTGGCCGCACAGGCGCTTCAGTACGCCTACGCTTCACAGCTTCATCAATCGCATCAACCATGCGCTGCCGATAATCATCAAGCTGATCAACCTCCATAGACTCAACCTGCTTAGCAAAGGCCTCTGCTGCCTCCGGGAGGNTACGCCTACGCTTCACAGCTTCATCAATCGCATCAACCATGCGCTGCCGATAATCATCAAGCTGATCAACCTCCATAGACTCAACCTGCTTAGCAAAGGCCTCTGCTGCCTCCGGGAGGGCCTCAGTGGCGGGAGTAGCAGCAACTGTTGATTGAAGCTCCACCTGCAGTGTAGATACCAATTTTTGCCGTTCATCCAAGGATTCATTGACAGCCTTCATGTCTTCAAGCATTTTGGCAAACTGTTCCTTATGTCTATCAATACGCAACTGCAAAGAGGATTTTTTGAAGATCAGATCACGCAGCTCAGCTGTTGCAATTTTGAATTTCTTGGCTTTGTCGCTCATGACCTCCTGCGGCGTCAAGGGCTTTTCAGGGGGATCCTCCACCAGCTGGCGGATGGCGGCCGGCAGGGAATTGATATGATGTTTACACAGTGCAGTCAAGTCTGGCGGCGGCTCTGCGGGAGCCTTGAGGCCTAACTGAATGAGAAGCTCACGTTGCTCATCACTGACAGAAGCAAACAAGGCCTTTGTAACCTCGGCCCTCGACTCAGCACCGGCCTCCTGGACTCCAGCGGCTCCACGACCTTTGCCTGCGCCTCCTTTCGGTTGCCCTCGGCCTTCCTGCTCGCGATTGCCCTTGCCCCCAAGCCCCGGCGGGGGGGAAGGAGAGCGCGGCTGCCAGCCTGCCTTCTCGATGGCCTGCTGTGCCGTCACCGGTAGCGAAGCCCATACCTGCGACAAAGCCTTCTGCGCGGCCCCAACAGGAGCAGCACTAGCTCGATCTCTCGAACCCTTGGGGCCCTTATCTTTCCATACTCGAGGCTGTCCACCCCGGCTAGCCCACTCTGCCCCAGACACTGCATTGGGCTGCTGCCAATGCACCTTCGGCCACTGACAGCCGCACTTCTGGCAAAACGGGTTAGACCCGACACGGTCCTGAAAGATCCAGCTGCTTGGCCCGCACTGNGCCCCAGACACTGCATTGGGCTGCTGCCAATGCACCTTCGGCCACTGACAGCCGCACTTCTGGCAAAACGGGTTAGACCCGACACGGTCCTGAAAGATCCAGCTGCTTGGCCCGCACTGTTTGCATACTAGGTAGGCACGCGACATGCCTGCCATTCAGCCCAGGCGAGACTGCCGCCTCTCTTCAAGAAACTTCAAGAAAACTGGCACCTCTGCTCTGCAAGACCGTCTGGCTCCACTCTGCAAGAAAACTTGTTTGACTGTACTTTTGCAAGAAGAAAACGGGCGTTTTTGCAAGGCCCAAAATCCAAGAAAATTCTGCACAAGAAAACAAGGATTCCAAAGTTGTTCGTTCCGTTCAAAGTTCGTCCACGATACCCTCTAAGCTACTGCACGTCGACCGAAGTCGGGACTGCCACTACCCCCAGAGAAGCTGGACGGCCAGCAACCTTGAGCCAAAAGGGAAATTTCACACCCCCTCTTGGACTGATGCGGCACCTAGTGTCTTTTGAGCACTCTTTACAAGCTCTAGACCTAGCTTTGCAGGATAGAATCCTGACTCTTTTAATTCAACCTGCACATGTTCATGCACTTGGTCACACTTCCTTTTAGGAAATACCTGGACCCAACATTTACTGTTCGTGGCAAAGTACCACCGTTTANGGAAACTGGCACCTCTGCTCTGCAAGACCGTCTGGCACCACTCTGCAAGAAAACTTGTTTGGCTGTACTTTTGCAAGAAGAAACGGGCGTTTTTGCAAGGCCCAAAATCCAAGAAAATTATGCACAAGAAAACAAGGATTGGTTTCAACAAGCAAGTCAAGTTTCAAGCAGGTGCTATGGCTCTACGCTACTGCACGTCGACCGAAGTCGGGACTGCCGCTACCCCCAGAGAAGCTGGACGGCCAGCAACCTTTAGTCGTTAAGTGTTTTGAGTCCTGGTCGGAGCCTCTAGGAAAGTAGGCCTCTAGGCTGGGCACGTCGCCACTGCGTGCAGCGTTTTGAACCACAACGGCTTGAGCCACGGGGAATTTTCTTTCCGAACGGGCGAAGAGCTCCCGCGGCCAGAGGCCAAGCGTTAACGAACAGAAAACTGTACAGATCAAACAGCAACTAGCAACTACACTACGCACATCCGCAAGCAAGCGGGNACACAGCGCAACAGGTGATCGTGTGAGCACGCGAGTACTCACACCAACAACCTGCCAGTGGCCACAAGTTTTCGTGAAGTGACTGTCCCGGAGAACTTGTAAAGCCAGGCAAGCAATGGTCTCACAGTATGCTGAAGAAGGCAAACTTTGCAAAATGCCAAGTGCACCAGCAGGCAGAAGGCATGAGTTGACAGTGCCAAAGAAACACAGAACAAGCCAGCCACCCTTCACAAGACAGC
>BGNK01007157.1:0-20239 GCA_003297005.1 Symbiodinium sp. clade A Y106
TTGTGATGTGTGCGACTGTGATGTTCAAAGGATTAATGTATCACGACATAACAAAACCAAGAAGCACATAGAGAATTTAGGAATGAACGAAGGGGATTAGTTAATATTATGCATAATAAAATGCACTAATCGTTAGGCTTGTAGAAAAGATTGTTGTAGATTGTAGCGTGGTGCGGGGGGCAGGGCGATGGCGGTAAGCAAGGGCAACACGGAATTGATAGTGCCTTGCTCAAAGACCGCTCCCTGCCTATGAAGATTCCGGTGATCCCGGCCAAGCGCCAGAACTTGGCTTGGCCCATGATCTCCTTGATGGTCTGCCGGACCTGAACACCACAGAGTCACATAAAAAGAAGCACATTTCCCCCCCAACCTGGAAGTTGGCAGGCTTGAACTTGCAGTATTCTCGATCCTTCCAGCAGCACGACTGAGCCCTGGAAGCATTCCGCACACGGACCGATCCCCGGAAATCCAATCGCTCAACTGCAAGACAGTACCAATCCCCCCCACAGTAGCCCTAGCTCATCCTCATGTCAATCCCTGCTGGAACAGGTCTAGTGAACACCTACTCAGCTGGCATTATTAGGGGTTGAAATCACGAAAGGCCAGTAGAGCCCCCATGAATGCAGGTGATCTCCATCAGCTTCAACCCGCACACGTGAAGTTCACACATGACCGTGGAACCTGTGATTGCCTCAACAACGTTTCCGGAAGCGTTCGAAGGAGCTCTCCAAGAGCTTCAACAGGATTTTCGATGCATTCCAGAAGCGCTCCAACAGAACTTTCATCAAGTCCTTTAGGGGCATGTCAGAAAGGATCTGGATGTCCCGCACAAAGAGAGAAGCAATAACTGTGTAGAATGTGCACGCCGTACACCTCGGGCGATGGCTGTGGTCGGGCAGCTGCGAATATTTACAAGCTGCAGTGCTTCGACTTCGGCACAATCCAGCCAAAGGGCAGCCACAGGACCATTCTCATCCAGCTCAGCTTCACCTACAGCAAGTTCCAAGGACTACCGACATGTTTAGACGCTGTGAAATCGAAACCGTGATGGCGTTAACCAACCCAGGCCACGAGCCATGGCAGGCAGCCAACAGCACCGCAACGGCAATACAGTAGATGCAAACCGAAGGTAAAATGAACTCCGAAGACAAGGACCCAAGCGAATAGCAGAATAGGTGAGAAACACACCCAACTCGAGCGTTTGGCTAATCGTCACAGCAGCTTGGGCCCATACGCCGAGCACTACTGTCCCGTCGACGAGGACATCGCGGACGATGTTGATGAGAACTGAGCCTGCGAAACGCCGGAAAACGGCGAGGAGATACGAAGTCAAGCGGAACATGCGCACGAACTCTAGATCCTTAAAGCAATCCAACTCAGCAGGAGGGGGTTAAGCAAAAACTGAAACTAAGCGCACGGCCCAGCAGGCAGCCCAGGCAAAGCATTGAGTAGAAGAAGGAGAAGGCGAAAGCACGATTCTCCCTTGGCTGCAAACTGGTTTCCTCTTGTCAGATCTTCGCAGAGACTCAGACAACGACAAGCTGCACTGCGCATTGGTCAGGCTCGAGTCGGAAGAAAAACAGTCAGTGCCGGCTCGTTTGCTTCAAGGAACCACAAAGATCAGTAAGCCCGCTCAGTGTGCATGATGTCATGTGTTGCTGAATGATAGTTCTTGCAAAAGCGAGGCCACAACGGTCCAGCATGACCAATGAACACTCAATACACTAACTGCTGAAACATCTGCATTCTTCCGTCCGGTTGCCTGTGCGTGTATCGCCGCACGGCAAGAGCTAGCACAGGAACGCCAAAGGCCGCGCCCACCGGAGCAAACGTCATGGTCGAAAACCACATCAGTTGCCTCGCCCGAGTGTTGGCAGCCAGTTAGCGCGGCAGATGCACAATTCCTGCCTCGAAGAAGCAAGAGCGCAAACTGCCCGGTACAGGGTGGAACACGTGCAGCCTGACCGGCCAGGCCAGATGTGACCAAACTTGTGCCGTTCACGTGCTGTCTCTCCCACTACCGCTCTTGCGAAGTAGCGAAGCTCATGCGTCCCCTCTTTCCTGGGGAAGCGGCCCAGCAGCATAGATCGCCGCACGCCAAGTCGATCGATAAGGAAGCCAAGGAGGAGCCCAACACCTGTCCCCCAGTCTCAACATCTCAGCTGCTCGCAGCATATCTGCTCGTTCAGAACTGCCTGTGCAGGCAAAGCCGTACGCCCCATAGAGTCTTCCAGCTTCTTCGTCGGACATACCATACTCGTCTGACACGTAGGACCTACAATGCGCATGGACATAGAGCGGACGTGCACTGGCACTGGAGAACCTGAGGTACCCACACGAAGATGTACGAGAAGCCATAGTAGGCTGTGATCTCCGCCGCCTCTGGGTTTTGATGCACTGCCCCTGTCTGCACCACGGACTCCGCCCCTTTGCGGCCTTGATCGAGAAGACCAGGAAAAGGTCGTAGGGCGCCTGCTAGACGCAGCGCAGCGAGATTTATAGCGAAGATCGACAAGACCGGCCAAGCACCTGGAGCAAAGCCGCCGGCCCTTTCCACCTCGAGGAACATGGCTCCGACTCTCTGCATCTCTCTGCGCGTTCAGAGACATCGAGAAAACTCTACAAAAGCAAGCAACTCGAAGAGCCCCACGCAACCGAGCTCCTGACCCTTTGCCAACCCAGCTCTCGGCCATCACCGCACTCTTCAGCTGGAGTTCCTCGTTCTCCTCCCGGAGCCTGCGAGCCAGATCCAGTGCGACTCAACAGAATGAGAACTAACTACACGTGTACAAATGCCAAACACCTACAAGTAAGACTGGGTCGGTCCACCCGATACACTTGGGGGGAGGGGGGGGCCTGGCGATCTCGGTGAGGACCCCGGTGGCCAGCACCACCTGCACTGTGCAGTTTAATCGAGCCTGCCAGACCCAGGCTTCCGAGTGTGCCAAGCTCCGGGCCTGCAGTTCCCGCACCTGCGCGCGCAGCCTTGCGTTCTCCTCGCGCAGCCTGACCAGTCCAGGATCTGTGACAGAACCAACCCGTTCATCCCGAAGTCAGGAGATCGCATGGCCGAGCACTGTTCATCACTGTTCATTATCGCGATCGAGAACATTGAACATCTTCCGTTCCAAGAGCTGGCATCGAATCGCGCCGACCTCTGCACTTCGGCGGCATCCTCCGCCGGGCCTGGGCCTGGGCCCTTGGCTTTAGCCCCGAGAAGCGCGGTCTCCGAAGGCGGGAGCCCGACGACGTGGCCCAGGCCACCGCCTGCCGAGGCACTGCACTCTGTCAGCACTTCCGAAACTCCTTTTTCTCCATCTTTTCTTCCATCTGTTTCTCCAACTACGGATCTGAGGTCTTAATTTCAAGCTTCCGCTTTGTCGTCTCCTCTTCCATCTTTCTCTGTGGCCCGTGCCGGAATCTGTCGCATGGAGCTCGGTCTGCACGGGCACTGCCACGGAGTCCGTCGACCAATCGTCCATGTCTTTGCCTGCACGCTGCCAGAATCTCGTCCACGCAGAGCATTGCGAGCTTGCAGCGCAAACATCGGTGCAGAGGAAGACTTTTCCACACAAACAGGGACACGCTCAACGGTCGCAAGAGATTTGATTAGGTTTTGCACATCACCATACTTTTCGTCAGCAAAAGAGGTGCCTTGCAGCCATGTGCTGGCTTACCGGGAGCGATTGGATGCATCAAGCGCATGAAAGGGAAGCTTCTGTGTTCCTGGCTACAAGTCCTAGAATGGTCCGGGTTCTCCACTCAGTTCAGTGACAGTCGAAAATAAGTGTCAGGACGGTTGAAGCATGTTGAAGGTATGCTGTTGCCACTGGTTTCATGCCTGGCTCTTGCTGAAGCCCGAGGGCCCGAACAAGGGACAGCGACATGTGCTGCTACTCGTACCCTCCCTCGTCGCGTCCCTGAGCTCGTAGTGAGAAGCGCACCCCACAGAAGTGGGAAACGAGGTTGGCGAGCGAGTAACCACCTGCCACGGCTCATGACCACCAAAGACAGCCCAAACCCGACACGGCCTTGCAACCGCAGTGCACGGGTGGCAAGGCCCGTGTCAAACCTCGTACGGCTGCCCTACATGTTAACCAGCTGGCTGGTCGTGACAGTTGACAGGCTGTGAGAGGCCATCAGACTCAGATGGGCTTCTGGCATGTTCACCAGGTATATCGAGAAGTCGCGCTGTAGCCAAAGCACATCACCTAAGGAGATCCCGGCCAAGTACTTACGGAACTCGACATCCGCACGAGTACCAGCTTCTGGGAACCATGCGGTCCGCGCCGTGAAGCACTTTCACGATGCGCGGATCGGAAAAAACCTGGAGTGCAATTCTGGTAGCAACACGGTCTTGTTGAATAGCTGTCAAAGATATGCGCCTCATTGAGCATGTGTAGCTGCTCGAAGATGTCAAAAGGGTCGATCAGAAAGTCCTTCTTCCGAGTGGACACCTGGCAGGCAAAGACACGGCACGAAGACATGCCGCAGAATCGCAACGGATCAAGCTTCAGCCTGGATGAGACAAACGAATCCACGAAATGACCTTGGGAAAGACAGCTGAAGCTGAAGCTTCTTGCGGAGCTTAACACCCTGCCTGAAATCGTGATGCTCAACGTCCACGGCAATCTCGTTTCCGATGCAAGTTGCTTTGATCTCCTCCACAGTCGGCAAATTAACTCCACATAAGTATTGCTTTCACCGTCGTCTGACAGTCTGCTCAGCTTTGGCTAAGAGGCAACTACCCGTAACTCTTGGTGATGGTTGGCCATTCAAGCTCTGGCTTCCTCCACCATCTCCTTCAGCTCTTGCTCTGTACGGACCATAATCAGGGGTGTATCCTGCAGGCAGAGGAATTGGCGGTGCCGGCTCCAGTTCCGACAAACGCTTGTGTGTCACGTTGTGGAAGCTTCTGCATGCCTCCATGCGGTTGAAGCGGCAGGCAGCGTGCGGCCGGAAAAAATCGTCCGGCCAAGACAAAGTGCTAAGCTCCTGGCACGAGGAACGGGGTGTGTCACATAATGCAAGCAAATACTTGTAGCAAATGTCACACCACGCACTCTCTTTCCCGTGCCGTCGAGATCACAGAGTGCTAGGCCTCGCAAGATGCTGGCTGCGCCGACTCCGTGGCCAGGAGCGGGCCCCGTGCGGCAGGTGTTCGAAGCGTGCGCTTCGCCACGCCAACGACCACTGCGGCCAGTAGAGCGAAACCGACCAGGCACAGCGTCTTGGCCACTCCGCTGTCCAAAACAGCCTTCAGTGAATGTGCCACATCCGGTGGCCCCACCGAAGCAGTCGCGGGCATCTCCGACACCAGCAACTCCTCCCAAATCCAGGGATACTTGCAGGCTTTCAGTGGCTCTACAGCATCGGATACGTGTTTGCAGTGGCACGACCGTGTCCTCCGAAATCCAAGGAAGCCGGCACACTCCCTCCTTGGAAAGCTTCTGGTCTGCGTATCGCTTCATCTCCTCATGGGTCGCGGCATAGTCTTGGCCTGGGCCCGGTCTCGTCGAAGCGAAAACAGTTCCTTCGAAGAGACCCCCTCTTTTAAAATCTCTTTCAATCACTCGTTTGCCCGCTTTCCTGCCTGTGCGCAGAGTGAAATCCCTCGGCAGCTCTTGCCAGAGGCGCATGCCGGCACGTGATGGCATTGGGCATTGGCGTGGGTACGCGTGGTGCAGCCACTGCGCAAAGAGGCGGCCGTGCAGTGCCACGAGACCGTCTTCCGAGGCCTCGCTATGCAACGGAAAGCTGCTGAGACTCTACAAGAGAGAAGGAAGCAAAGAACAGGCTTGCCAAGCCTTACTTACGAAGCCGACGTCGTGCCTTCTGGAGCTCCTCCACGGGGCGCACCGTGGAGTCCGGAGCCGGCAAAGCCGCCAGCGCTGCTCTCAGGTCCGACGGCGCCGCCCTCGGAGCAGCGAGGGCCTTCTCCAGCTGAGCCTCAGCGGGGCTGCAAGGATTCGACTCGCCTCTCCTGTACTGCAACGACGTCTTCTTTGGGCCGAAGCTCCATGAGTTGATCGCAGGGGTCCACGCAGCACTGGGCATAGAAGCGCGAGGTGCCCACACAGTTCGAGGCCCCCAAAACGTAGTTGGACACGATCACACTGCTTTCCGGCTGGCTCTCGTCGAGGGCCCCCAAGTCGCGTAAGTAGTGAACCTGAGCAGCATTCAACCTCCCACGTTTCTTTTCTCCTCTGAGCTGCAGTCTAGAGGCGCTCTCGCTGAACTGCCAGCGATCCTCGTAGAGGGATGCCGAATAGAACCGCGAAAGATCCACCCGACCAGGGCATTTCCCCTCCATGTTCAGCAACACACTCTTCATATCTGCGCAGTCGCTCTCGTCGTGCCAGCGGCCATAGTGTTCATTGATCTCTTCCACGATATGAGTGACATCCTCGAAGCTCAAACTGCCCTTTTGCGAGGGTGCCACCACTTCCTGTGCAAGGAAGTTCAGATTGAACCCGGACGCAGGCCAAGAAAACACCTCCGAAGGCTCAAGATGTGTCCTGAATGTCGCGGATGAACTTTTGCGTCTTGGGCCAAGAAGGATACACGTCCTCCATCGGAAGACGCCCCTCCAGGTACGCCTTGGCATCGTCTGCAACCAGGTTCGTCCCATCCAGACTTGCGACCTCCGCAGGCTCTTAAATTCTTAAATGGAGGCTCAAAGCGGGCACCCGAGTCATTAGAACTTACATGCCTCCAGGATGTAGCTCATCATCACGTACTCCAGCATGGCCGTTACCCTCTCCACGGTGACGCGCCCGACCAGCGGAACATGGTGCGAATTGAATGCACTGCCGACACGCTGCATCGTCTCCCGGTGAACCTAGTGCTGGCAGGCTTCCGCAAGGTGGGAAGGTGAGAAGTGCCATGAAAAAGGATCTGTTTTTAGTTGTGCAGAGAGTTGGATGGCGAGACACCAGATCTTCCAGCAACGCTGCCAGCATTGCAAGCTCCCGCAGGCAGAGCCCTTGTTGCCTCTCAGCAAGAACTTGCTGCACTTGCTGCACTTTGCAGAATGCCCCAGCACTCGTGATGCGCCACGTGCCCGCCTGAGCGGCTCTTCGAAAAGGCTTTTCACAGCTTCAGGCACCTGGTCTTGGAGGATCGCAACTGGCGATGCCGCGACCGTGCTTGCGTTCGCCACGACGCCTCTTGCGGCACGGCACTCGCGGATTCAGAATTTGTGACCAGTCGACAGGTGCAAAACGATGTGCTTGCCGACGGGGTCACGACACAATTCAGGCAAAGGGCACTCGGGATGTGGATTGGTGGGTGTGTTGGTCGCTCTACATCCTGTCATCAGGCCAGATCCAGACAAGTTGCGCGAAGGGTCCAACTCTTGCAGGCCCTTTACGAACCAGCCCCTCTCCTGCAAGCTGCAAGGATGAACGGAAGTTGCGGAAGCCCCTCGAGTATACACCGCCTCCCTCGATCCTGAACGAAAACTCGATGAAGGGCGTAGCGGGCTGCAGCCGCTCCCAAGCAGTTTCCAGAGCCGGATTTGGGAAGAGCCTGCGAAAAGCTTGACAGAAGCTGGAAAGCCCAAGTCAACCCCGCACTCTACCTTGAGAGTAGTTGAGAAGCTTGACCTTGTCGAGTCAGTTCGAGTCTCCGCACACGCCTCCCTCTTCTCGGTCGCACATACACATACAACAAGTGAGGGTCAACATCCGCGATACCGCTCGGGCTCTCGCACGCCTGCAGAATCGGCCGGAGCACCGCCTCCAGCGGCAGGGCGCGGCGCTCCACAGCGGAGGCGCGCTCGGCGCCAAGCTGCTCCGCGAGGTCTCAACCCAGGTCGGAAGATGAAGAAGCTTCTATTATTAGCGACTTCGAAAAAGGCAGAAAGAGGTCTTAGCTGATGGTTTTTCCAGTTTAGATCAGTTTAGGGCCATCTTCAGATCGACCAACTGCCTCGGTGAGGGCTGACATAGGATTGACCAGGCGAGTTACGAATGCACGTGACGCAAGACAGATTCGTACGTCACAAACCACGTCAACCCATGTGCCTTGAACGAGGCTAGCTGCGGCAGCCGCAGCCAGCAAATATGCAAGAACAACCTGCAGGTCAACTGCCATGCTTACGTGTGCCTACGACGCACGAATAGATGTTCGCCCGAGACTCTGCAAACCACTGGAGAGTCTGAGTCTAAGCTGCGCACACGCATGGTGTTGGGAAGGCCTGATGAACGGGCTGGAGTTTGAGCCAGAATCGCTCGCCGGTACAGTAGCATCTTCTCCAGACTGGCTACACTGGCTTTGGCCTCAAGCAAGCATGGATGTGTTGACCTGACACAGCGTCATGAAAGCAGAACCAGCAAGGTCCTCTTCGTACGGGTTCGGAAGAGGATCCTTCAACCCGCGGCTTGGCTGGAACACTGCCCAACTTGCCGCCATACTATTGTTTGAGTGGCAGACTTTGCACTTGCTGCAGGGGCATATATCAGTTTTTCGGAGGCACAGCTGGTTACGGATAGAATCATCAAGAACCACCAATCAAGCTCACTAGCTTGTTTAACGGAACATGCTGGCATGCGGCCTCACCATCTTGATTCCCAAGGGTCTGCGGCGCTGGCGCCTCACTTACAAGTCGCCTTCGGACCGTCGCAATGCTGGCGTTGCTGAGATTGCCACTCCGGAAGAAGACCGGATTCCAGCCTGCAAACATCTCGCTTCAGATGGGATCCATTTTCGCTGCCCACGCAGGTCAGGGAACATCTAGGAAGCCCCCCATCATCGCACATGTCAATAGCGCCTTGCACTGCGCTTCCAGGAGCGTGGGGCTCAGCGGAGTTTTCTCGTTGTGCTTCACCACAAGTCTGCAAAGCCACGGGCCAATGCACAGCCATGAACACAAAGCAAAACACCCCTCGCTTGTAGGTGCGCCTGGGCACAAAGCGCTTCCGGTGGTTGTCGACAAGTTGACGCCATCGCACCTGACTATACCAGCCCTTAAATAGTCGGCAAAGGGCTGAGCTTGCACCTGCGGCTTGGCCGCGCGGACGGCATGCGAACCTGCGACGGACAAACATTCTGTATATACACATTCCTAGACCCAAAACCAGACGAAATCCTGCGGCGGCAACGGGATCGAAGCGGAATCGTCAAGCCCTGTGCCCACAGATTCCCGCAAAGGTGCAGTTGTCGTGCGTCGTGCGTTTTGTTCACAGCGCGCTAACGCCTGTCTAGACTCAGTGTAGACGCTAAGCCGCAAGCCACGAAACCCTGCACCCTAAACCCTTAAGCCCCAAAGCCTAACTGCCGGATGACTTCGTTTTTGTCCGACGAGCCTGGGATTCGTCAGAGACTGCTTGCGATGGTGTAGGATCAAAGAAGGTTTAGGGGTTTGCAGCGCTTTCAGTTCCTGCTACAAGGGCTGGCCCCACCCTACATTACGGGAACCAGCTGCTTGGTGCTACGATGTCGGGGCTCCGTTACGGTCGGCCGGTTCCTACGGCAAATCCTCCCCTCCCGGGACTCCCGCATTTGCCGAAAGGGGTTTTTGATGCATCAAAAAACCCGTTGCATCTGTCGATCTTCATGTGGCATGCTTGTCTCGATGCACATGTGCTTCGAGAATGCAGTCGCTTGTGCAGCATTTCTAGAGTTCAAGAGACGCCTGAAGAGCCACCAGTTGGCGAAACGCGTAGCTAGAAGCCTCTTGAAAAAAGAGTGCGCTGCTTAGGCCGAGGCTAGAGTTGGAGCCTTTCTCACGTGTGCTGTGCAACGTACAGCCCAACTCGCCATGGCATTCGCTGAATCGTTACGCAGTCGCAGTCGAGAGCCAACTGAAGGTGCAGTATCGAGAGGTCGCAGTGCGGCTCCATCAATGATTACGGCAAACCAGTTCCAAAGTGCTCTACAGATGTTTCATGCTGGGCAGCCTTCGTCATTGAATCCACCGCCAGGTTTGCCCAGCAGCCAAGAAATTCTCCTACAACTTCTTCAAGCTCAAACAACGCAGAACCAACTCATGGCTCAGCAGCTCGCACTTGCTCAACAAAGTCAGAGGAGCGAGTTGAACACATATACCAAGCCAGATGAGATATTGGCTTCGGTTGAGCCAGGTCTTCGTGATGTGTTGGCACAATGGGCCAAGGATTACAAGAGCACGTTACAGCACTACTTCACGCAGAAGTCTTTGCAGCAGAAGTATGGAGATCTTCAAGCCGCGGGTGACTTACACAAGCAGTTTCAGACTGAGGCGCAGAAAACGTGGCAGTGGCCAGCAACTTTCAAGCCCCATGCAAAGAAACTTGCTCAGTGCCTTCCGACTTTGACAGAAAACCAACAGGAGCCTTTTCAGATGACGGATGATTCATCTACGCCGTTCGACATCGATCAGGCCTTCACGGAACTAAGGCAGAGACACGCGCAAGAATGTCACAATTTCGTATTGGCGTACCAACGCCAATGCGTGGCATACTTTGAACGTGAAGTGCATGTGACACTACAGCGAATCAAACTTGAAGATCTTCTCACTTCATGGTTCGTGAAATATGCCGGTGTGCTTTCAGAAGATGCTCGCACCTCTATGCGCTCCCTAGCCATGCAGTTCGCAGATGTTACTTTCAGGACGGAGCAGCCGCGGGCTATGGAGAGGCATGAGAAAGACAGAGCACAAAAACAAAAACAACGTGAAGAACTTCTCAAGGCTGAGGCTGAGTATCGTCTCATGGATGTCAACAAGCTACTCGCTACTGCTGTGCTTGAGTTTGGTGCACTGCAGAGCCAGAGCTATTCGGCTAATCGACAGTCTAAGCTTCCTAAAGATGGAGCTTTGGCCTTTTTGTCCAAACAGTACCCGGAGCTAGCCAAAAAGTACAATCTCGTCGTGAGCAAGAAGGACCACAGAGATTCGAATAAGAATCCTAAGCCGAGCACAAGGAGCAGATCCGCATCGAGAGCATCCAGCACAAAAAGTGCAAGAAACAGCTCGACAAAGTCCAAGGCCGTCAAGAAGCCACATGGGCACAGGTCTACCTCACGGAAGAGCGCTACTTCATCCAAGGCAAGCTCTCGCAACTGCTCGAATCCGAAGAAGGGCAGTGGCAAAGGTAAGGGCAAAGGCAAGGGCAAAGGCCCGAAGCGACAAGCTTCCAAATCAGTGCGGATCAAAACTCCCGCCCCGCCCCGCAGGTCTTGACTATATGATCAAGGCCAAAGGAGACCTAGACGTCGGCATTTTTGGAAGGAGGATTACAGTATAGACTTGGACCGCTATGTGCGCCATAAGCTCAAGAGACTCACCATTGTACAGCTTGAGAGGCGTTACAGTTCCCCGGTCCACGACCTCACTCCAGACGATTTTGAGATCCCTGCCTACGTGGTCGCGTACTTGGCTAAGGGTGGCAAGTTCGTTCCTGATACAGCCCAGAGCACTGCAACGACATTGTTCCGGGAAGTTGAAACATTTGAGAGATCGCTCAATGTGGCAGTTCATTTTGACCACTGCAGTACCGCCGTGCCTCGCTTCCAAGGTTCAAGATGCAGATTGAAAAGTGCTTGGCAACCGCCAAAGCACACATCAGTCTCTGCATACTGCAGGTTGTTACGCATGGAGCTGGCTCAGTACAGTCCGTGCAACCGTACAAAAAACACCGATTTCATAGATCGTGCTGCTCAAGCTTGGCTTCGTAGACATTCTTCGCAAGTTTGTGTCGTTGATGCAGACAAAAACCTCGGGGACGCAATCATCTCGAGGTCTTGGGTGACGCAAGAATCACTTCGGCTAACTTCAAGAGGCAGCATTCGTTACCAGCTATTACCAATACATGTCCGAGACGGAGGAACTCAAGCATGCATTGGATAGTTTTCTACATGCAGCCATGTTCAGACGCATCATTTCTGACAAGGACGGAAAGTTCATCATGTCCATGTTCAACTCAATGCGAACAGGTAGTTTCAGACTTCGCGTGAAGTTGCACAAGACCCCAATCAAAGGCAGACCAATCTTCAACATGACGCAGTCTTGGCTTGCTCCAGCAGCTGTTTATTTAGTTGACGTTCTACAACCATTGGAGAAGTTGCTCTCACACACGGTCAGTTCCAGCTCCGAGCTTATGGATCTGCTTGAGGGCGAGCAGATCCTAAATCCTTCAGCGCGCTTGGTCACTTTTGACATTCGCAACCTATACCCGAGTGTGGACAGGCAGCACTTCTTGGTCGTGTTCGCGAAACGTGTGAGAGCTTACTGGAGCGCTAACCCGAGCCTTGCATTGTTCATCGTCAAGCTCACTGAGTTTGTTCTGATGTCCCAGCATGTCAAGTTTCAGAATGAACTGTGGAAAGTCGACAAGGGCCTGCCTACGGGTCTTCAGCCAAGCGTGCTCTTGGCAAATGTGTACCTAGCAGAGCTTGACGACCTCATATGTCAGAGATGCCCTTGTCTGAGATTCTGGAAACGTTACATAGATGACTCCTTCGGAATCCTGCATGGCTCTAGTGGAGATGTCGTAGCATGCAAATCCATGTTGGACAGTTGGCATCCCAACATTCAGTGGGAAATTTCTGGTGAAGGTACAAGCGTTTGTTATTTGGATTTGGACATCCAGCTGACAGGTGGACGTCTGAATTTCCAGACATACCGAAAGCCTATGAACGCATACCTATACATACCGAAAATTTCTTGCCATCCGGATGGTGTGTTCAGTGCTATGGTCATCGGCGAGACTCGACGACTGTACAACCAAAACAAGTATCATCCAGATACGCTCAATCATCATCTGCAGTTCTTCTTGCAGAAGCTTCAGTTACGAGGCCATAATCGTCAACAAGCAGCAAACCTTGTACATAGAACAGTTTCCAAACTGCAGTCTAGAGACGTGAGCACGGCTTGTAAAGCCAGAAAGTTCTTCTTTCGACAGCTCTACACGTCCACTCTTGACAGTCGATATGTCAAGAGAGCCTTGCACAAGCATTGGCATGTTGTGAAGACTTGTTTAAAAAGCACTGTCACTCCTGTATCTCGTTCAGAATTCAGAAGAACTCTTTCAGGAGGAATTTTCGCCACAACTGGCTTTACGCATCACCCAGCAAGGTGTAGAGGGTGGGAGCTGGGTTTTTTGATGCATCAAAAACCGTTGCATCTGTCGATCTTCATGTGGCATGCTTGTCTCGATGCACATGTGCTTCGAGAATGCAGTCGCTTGTGCAGCATTTCTAGAGTTCAAGAGACGCCTGAAGAGCCACCAGTTGGCGAAACGCGTAGCTAGAAGCCTCTTGAAAAAAGAGTGCGCTGCTTAGGCCGAGGCTAGAGTTGGAGCCTTTCTCACGTGTTTTTCCAAAGGCCTGCCGAGGGAGTCGGAGCCGGCTCCTCCTCGTCACCCGGAGCCTCCTGTGAACGCAAAGATGCGCAAACATACGCAATCGCTCAAAGCTCGAAGCTCACAGAGACAAAGGAAAGAGAAGAGAGAAGAACACCTTACAGCCTTACAGATCAGCCATGTTTGCAAGGACACTACCCTTAGACGAGCTGCCTGCCCTCTGCTTGCACAATGCCAGAACCGCGACGAGGCATCCGCATCACGACATGAGAGACGAAGAAACGACGAAATCAATGAAAAGACTAGGAAAAAGAAGCCCCTTCCAGTGCGTTGTGGTTGCATCCAGCAAAGTAGCACCAACAGCTTCATGTCTTTTGTATGTAGCCATGCACCATCGGAGAAAGGAGATAGGAGAAAGAAGGAGAAACAGAGAGAGAGAGAGAGAGTGAGAGAGGAAGAGGCATGTGACAAGTGACAATTCCAACAAGTCTGCAGATCCATTGGCACACGAAAGTGCGCATGGGCACGCGGCCTCTGCCTGCTTGCCGGACTTGGCATCCCTGGCTTCAACTTGAAAGGCCAACCACTAACATCCGTTCTGCCGCTGCTTCGGAGGTAAAGCACAATCCCGCCTGAGATTTGTGTCCACCTTTTCCAATACATCGTCAATGCTGTCCACCATGAGGTTGAAGTTCTTCAAATCCTCGCAGCTTGAACCGAGAAACTAGTGAGCTTGTAAGCAGAAGCTCGGATCAACTGAAAAGGTTTTTCTGCATCATGAAGCCTCTGCTGGCATTCCATGGAATGAGCCTTCTTACCGGCACTTCTTTGGCACGGCAAGCTGTACATCTCGTGCGGCTCAATGCAAAAGGTTGCTAGCTTTCTTCTTAAACGACGCCTTGGCGGAGCGGCAGAAAAGTGTCATGCAAAGAGACATGTGACATACAGTCATAGTCAAGCAACAAGAAGCGACCTGCCGGGGCCCGCACCTTTCTCACGGAGCTGTGCAATCTCTTTGGTGCTGAAGCCGGCATCCGAGAGGAGGCTCTCTGTGTTCGCCCAGGCCAGGCGGGGGCCGCCGGTACGAGCAGGGCGTCCTAAGGCAGAAGCGCGCAAGCTGAGTCAAATCTTCTTGCCAACAATCGCAGATCGAGTAGCGAAGAGAATTTCAGGGGCGAGGCCACCAGCTTGGCCGGGGCATGGCCTGACCAAGAGGAAGCACCCCTTTGAACTCTCGGGAAAAAAAAAACGTCGCCGCGACGCGCCAGCCTTCGATTGGCATTTCAATCACCATCTCCCGCCTTGGATCGTGATGATCGTGGCCAAAAGCGGCAGAGTGCAACAGTCGAAGCGAACACTCTCACAACGAGCTGTAGGACCGTCACTAGCCGCACTAGCCGAGTGGCGCCTTAACCTGTGGGTCCTCGAAAACTTCTTGTAAGTTTTTGATTGGAGAGCAGCCGATGCTCGCACTTTCCAGTTCACGTAGCCACCACTCCACTGGCTTCTTCCTGCTGCATTCGCGACGATGACTCATGCTATGCTCATCCCGCAAAGCACGGCACACGCTGAACACTGAACAAGGCCAATCAGCCAAGCCGTCCTCGTTATGGCATTGCAGGTGTCCGTCACCAGCTTCCTGCGGCGTGTTCAGGAGCAAGTTGAAATCCAAGCTGCGCCAGCTTTGGTCGCGCTCCGGTTGTCCACGCGGGCAGGCTGCGAGTTGAAGCGGCAGTCGTCCAGCAGTGCCGGAGCCTTCGCCGCTGGGTCCGCCTCGGGGATTTTTGGGATGTTTGGGCGCCACGTTTATCTGCTTATCTCGTCCATCCTCCCGGCCTTGTCCGCGACCGCCAGGAAGCGCTGGAAGGTGGGGTCGTTCCCAACCGCCAGGATGAAGTAACCGTCTGAGGCTGGCATGACCTTTGGAAACGGGCTGTCTGGAGCTGCCGAAGCTGCAACTCTTGAAGTCTTGAGGCCCAAGCTTGGTAAGGAACTATGTTGGGATGCTGGTTGCCCAGCCGCTCCGGTAGCTTTCCTGTGGAGAGGAAGTTGCTCGCCTGATTTGCCAGCATTGCCTGGGAAGGCAAGGCCTTTCACCGTCCCTGCACATCATCCGGCAACAAAATCGAGACCCTCGCCGTAGACACATCCAACATTCCAATGTCCTCGCATACAAGCGATGCAAGCGACGCCGCACGAAAGCAGGGAAGGGCGAGATGGTCAATCCAGTGTATGGGCCGAGCGTCCACATGCTGCCCTTCCCCAGTCATGGCGGCGTGGCGAAGAGCGGCCAGAATGCCGATCACCTCATGCAGGAAAGCCCAAACAAATCATGTGAGGCGTGTATCAGACTATCGACAGCGAAAACATTCCTGCCGCCTGGGTGCACCATGCAAGCCAGCAAAGAGGTCATGGATGGGAACTCCCACCTTCATCGGCTCACCCTCCACCTCGCCGGTCACGCTCATGAAACCGCCCATCGCCTCATAAAACTCTGAAAATCAGCACGCGTCGTCGCGTCGCCCACCTCCCTTAACCAAGCCTGGACAAGAGCATCGTATCCCGGCCGTGGGCCTAAGACGTCGCAGCAACGCGGTGGCCGAGACAAGCACAGGGCCACAATTCGGGCCAAGGGCTGTATGGCCCCGTTTGTCCGAAGCCTGTGATGGAGCAGTAGACAAGGGACGGGTAGCTGTGTCTCAGATCATCATAGCCTCGCATCAGCGTCAGCTCCGCCGCATCTTCCCATATGCCACACAGGTATGAACTTGGCCCGGGCACCAAGACCATACTTCTCCAAAGTCCCTGTCTTGAAGTTCTCCACCAACACATCACTTGTCTTCAAGAGACGCTTCAGGATGTCCTCGCAAGGCAACAGACCCCGGAGCAAAGCAAGCACGCTGTGGAACTCGAGCTGACCTGGGCAGCAGTCCTGTCCCTCTGGCAGGGTGTAGTTTACCGTCAATGAGGCCTTGTTGCGGTTCTGTGCTGCGAAATACGCAGCCATGGCCTGTGTCTCCTGAGCATCACACACGCAAAACCCTCTGCCTCTAACTCACAACAGAGATTGTGAACTCGAACTGGCTGAACAACCTGAAGGAGATGTCCTGTGCTGCCCCGGGGAGGAACGGTGGCGCGAAGCCGCGAGTGTCGTCTCCCACCTGCGGCCGCTCGACCTTCGTTACTTCTGCACCCAAATCTCCCAGCACTTGGGTGCAGGAGGGTCCTCCGAAGTCAGATCGTCAACTGCACATGGGCTTTCTTATGGATGAAGATGTCCTGCGAGCACCCGCGTCATGTCCAGCACTCGCACTCCTGGCGACGGGCCACTGCTCACTGTTTCCGGACCGGCTGGCTTCTCGCATGCGCCTGCCAGTGGACCGGGTCTGCTGAAGAAGAATCGGAGCCCCCGCCGCATCGCTGCCACTGCCTGCTACCGGCTTCAGGGAGCGTTGCGATGTCAAGGCTTCGTCATGCAGCCGGCCTTCGAGCCCTTCGAGGACACCGCACACATCATTGCGATGTGTGGCAATGCAACCGGTAGTTCCAAAACTTTGCTATGCTGACGTGCTCAAGCGTACTGAGCATGAACAATGTTGGCGAGCGATGCTGAAACAAGAGCCACAACATGGCAGGCGGACAGGATGCGCTGCAGAAGTTGCAGGAAAGCTTGACGTGACGTGAGCCACCACCCACTGCAAGCCGACTCGAGAGCAGTTATTAGGCCGTCCTCAGGCTTGGTGCCCTGATGCAACGACTGTGCCAGGAAGCTGAAGATCTGGTGAGCCTTGGAGACTCGTGCCCACTGTATGTCGTTTGTTTTCGCTTGTTCGTCCCAGTGCTGCGGAACATCTCCCGTGCAGTGCACATCCTAAGTCTCGTCAGCCTTCACTCGGAGTGCTACTGTGCTACTCCTGCGCTTGCCGAGGCGTGCACGGTTCCCATGGAGCGCTCCCCAAGTTCTCGGGAGGAGGCCAAGAAATCCCGCGAGCCCCTGGTGCTGAAATAGAGCTTTGAACCCACAGCGACGTTCCGCGCCCACATGCCCACACGACACGCATGCTCTATTGAACGCCTTCGAATGGCATGCTCCTCCCCCTGCGGAAGTAGCTTGGAAAACCGCCTGAGCATGCTGCAGCACGTTCAGAAAACGCTGGCAATGGAGACCCGACTCAGGTCCAGACACCAGTTCTACAACCTGGGGCAACAGTTTTTCCACGAAGCCCGGAATCTCCAGGCGTGCCTTGCGGCAGAGGACCTGCAGGGCCGTCGCACCTGAACACTTCCCCAAGTGTCTCCCGCAAGCCTCATCGACCGATGTGCTGTTTTGCATCGCCACGCTCGCTCGGACTGGCTGTGGTCTCCTGGCCTGACCTTGCTTTAGAGGCTGTGAAAGGGTATACACCGTCTTTGTGCTCTGCTTCAGTGGGAAACCAAGGAACATCAAGAGCAAGTACGGCGAAGTCAGTGTTTAATTGTCTGCGTTTGTTCCTCCAGTATCTTGAGCCGAGCCAGCTTCACACATTGGCGCACCTTGCGCTAGGTCCGCTAGGTGATGCAATTACCTTAACCACCGCACGTCTGACAAGCACTGCAGAGGCAATGGTTCGTCGGCCGCCAGGCCAATTCAAAGCGGACAGCTTTCCCTTCAACTGCAAGTCTCGCATTCCACTCGAGATCACGGGCCAGGCGAAGCATCTCAGTCTGCCTGCAATCGTGCACAAAACATATGCAAACAAACCGCCGAAAGCCCGAAATGAACAAGGCAAACATCATGTTGAGCTCAATCCCTGGCCTTCACATTCGCCCAGTGGCCAAGAATAAGTCGCGATTGGCCATCAAATAGAGGAAAGCCTGCAAGAAGAGCCGCAGTCAAGCCATCCAGAATCATGCGAATCTACCGAGCTCGTGACGGTTGCACTGCTCTGCCCGGTCTTGTCCGGGTGATGCTGCAGAACCAAGGTCTGCCCGGCGGAGAAGACGCGCCAATCACATCTTCATCAAAACCGGCTGTCCTGGGCTGGTTCCCCTGACCTACCCAAAACCCTTGCCTTGAAGATGCGCCTCCGCTCCGCACAGCTCTGCCGGCTAAGGGATAGCCTACAGTGACAGCGGTTGCCGAAGACTATCGTTCACCTGCTGCGTACTCTTAATTCGAGTAACTTGCATCTCTGCACTCCAAACACTGTGACAGGCCTCACGCCTGAGCGAGACTTGGTCGGACCCAGCGATAAGGACGCCCAAGAGAGGCGATGATTATCTGAAACTCTCATCTCCAATTCTGAGCTGTATTTCTCGATGCCATTGCTGGCCTTGCTCCGGGCATCGACATGACCAAACAAGCCCGAAGCCTGGGCATTGACGGAAACCGAGCGAAGCTTCGTAGAAGGGTTCATGGGACATCAAACACAAAAGATGTCAAATGAGAAAGAAGTTATGGGGTTTGCGCTATTTTGTAGTGGTCTAACCCCTCCATTCGCTCTTGTAACATACCGTACCCAGAAAGCAAACAGAAGCTCGTCCTTAATATCCGCATTAACGAAGACACTGCCCGACACTAGGCAAGACGTTCCACCTGCACGGATGTCCATGCGACCATAACTGAATTTATGGCTGAGCGGGCTTGAAAGGCATGGAGCTGAAGGTAGGTTCTAACAGTACAACATGACAATTCAAAGGCTAACTCCAGGGATCTCTGGTCTTCAATCATGCTCTCGTCCAGCAACATCTAGAGATCTTGCTCGTGCCTTGTGTCAGACTCAATGCAAACTGTGTTGACGAGAGGCATCTGCAGCGTTCTCGCGGAAGCCTGGCGTTTTTTCGAACTTCGATCTGTGAGCGCCAAAAAAGTTGTCAATTCACATCATCTGAAACACATAGCATGGGCCCTGCCCTTGCGAGACTGTCTGCCGGACACGGGTGAGCCTGTAGCATCCGCTGGCATGCGCCCACCGCGTCCTCGTGCCATCAAGGTCACATGTCCGCGTGGCAAGCCGCACACCAGGTCCAGCATTGCGACGGTCACTATCGGTGAGTGTTTGTATTGCTGTGGACAGCAGTACAACTGTCGACGTGCACACGTCTGGAAACAACCTGAGTATGCCACGCGCTCCTCCGGAGGCCTCACCTGCATTGTGCTAAATCGGCGGATTCGTGCACACAGAGATGCCCGATTTGACTTTTCTGCCACTAACCGTAAAGGCGAAAGAAGGACCCCTTGACTCCCTAGACTCTACCCCTACAAGAGCACATGTACCACATCTTGATGACGTCTTGCCAAAGTTTCCACGCCTTTCAGGCGCGACACCTGCCTCAGCCAATTTCGGCTTGCAACACGCAGTGAGAAATTCAGAAAGATGGCCGTGCCCTGCGACCCTGCAAAGCAAAAGGTTCAGGCATGAGAAGTGAGAGGCTGAGAGGCGAGCTCTTTCAGCAGCCGGATTCGACCAGGGTCCTCCGACTGAACTACAAGGCTAGACTTAAACCCTGAAAGCCCAAACCCTTGCCCTATATTACCCAATATGAGCCACTGAGGTTTGCACTCTTTGAGGATGTTCAACTCCACATCCTTGCTCCGCAGCCTGGGCTGAGGAAGGTCTAGCAAGTTACTCGGACGCGGATCACACGGTTTGGAGTGCAACAGCTAGCATAGGGCATAGGGCTCGGGTGTTTAGGGTTTAGTGGGCTGCGTTCCATTGCAGCTGTTCGAGCAAACCTCCGCCGCAGCCTATGCTTCTACAGCTACAAGACAGTATTGGAGCTGTTCAACAGATTCCCCGGTTAATCCCCCATGTTTTGGGCTGGGTGGGGCTAGAAAATGGAGCCTCCATTTCCCGACATACCCCCCACTAGGTTTCCGACGTGGCTTCATGCATGTCCCAAAAATCTGCTTCCAATATCCAGCCCCCCACGAAATGGAAGCACAAATGGCCGACATGTTTAATGCTTGTTTGCTT
>BGNK01007159.1:0-18886 GCA_003297005.1 Symbiodinium sp. clade A Y106
AGCGGGTTTGGGCTCCCCGCCCGGCCCCCCAAACCAGCTAAACCATCTAAACCTTCCCCCAGCAGACCCAGAGCAACACATTATACAGAAAGGTTTCTCTTACATATATATATATATATGTTGTGTACATATATATATAGAGAGAGAGAGAGAGAAAGAGGAGCGCATACGTACTGCGTCCCATGCGCGACAAGTTGCAGCGGGAAGCGTGAAGAGTGCTGGAGATGCTGCCGTAAGTTGTCTCGGTAAAGAAACAGACATACCGCACGCCATCATATTCCACCACCGTTCGCTGACATGCCTTGCAGGCGAGAAGCGAAGCTGTGATAGTCAGGTCTAAGCCACAATCCAAAAAAAAGAGAAACCAATATCATAAAGATGGGTGTCTTCTTTGTCGGCTGCTTCCGGGCATGACAAAGCCACAGAAAAGTCGCTGCAGTCGACCAGCTCTTTGACCTCGTCACTAATTTCACGTCTCATTTCGAACGCAGCCATGGAACCTCATGTCCGCCTAAGTTTCCACAGAACAAATTGCGACCAGGCACATCTTTAACTGGCAGGATAGCTTGCTGCCCCCTTCCTTGGCAAAATCAGGTTGAACCACCTCGATGAGGGGCCTTCATTTCTTCGACGGTGAGGCATTCGCACATAAATCATCAGTCTTGCAGATCCCTGCATTGGATCTGCAAGGCTGACTAGGCCCTACATCTACGGTCAGGGCCGTGTCTCGACAGGGCACGGGAGGGAGAGCGAGCAGCTTGCTACATTCCAGGACCCTGCCACCATGTGTCGTGCAAGATTGCCCCTTGGCCCCCCATGTTGTAAAAATTTGCGAGCGCTGCGTCGATTTCGCATCAACTACCCCCATCATACCAGTTCTTGGAGTGATAAGGCCTCTGCTGCGCAGAGGCAATATGCCAACGTCTGCTGAAGACTCTGATTCTACCTCGCGATCTCAGTTCGGAACTGCAGAGGCCGAGGTCGAGACTCGAAAGCGATGCCAAAAGAACACAAAACACAGAACAAAAAAAAACAGCAGTGCAACGGATTGCAACAGCCAGTCTCTCGATTGCACAAAGCTTCTCAAAAGCTCGACGGTCCGTGCTCCCAGCGATGAGTGCGAACGGCTCACACCAATAACACCATCTTGCTTCTGAATCAGCAAATCGTAGACATCAGCTGTACCTGGCATTGGCTGCACACGCTGGATTTGCTGCAAACCTGCTAAGTCGCTCGGAGTACCGTAGTCTCCAATCGCTTGGCATTTGAAGATGCAGGTGACCAGAACTGCCAATGACAGCATCCCATTGGTGTATGTATCTTGCAAACTTCCGGCTGAAGCTCCGCTGAAAACAGAGCCAAACTGCTGAGGCAAAAACGTAAGGCGAGTAGAGTCGCTACCTTGCTCCCTGCTTCCCGCTCTCTGAGACCAGCCTCACAATTCAATTTTCTCCAACTTGCTCCTGCTCCGTGCTGCGAAGCGACAAGACGCCCTGGCCGGGCCTTTCTAGCTCCCAATCCAGATGAAGACTCCTGCACAGCTTCTCTGCTTCCGGGCTCCCGAGAACGCGTTCCAGTGTCCTCAGACTGATAAAGTTTGGCCGGACTGTGTTGTCAACCATCGATCTCAGCGTCTCTTCAGCTGCCCTGCAATCTTTGGGCCGTGCCTCCGCACAAGCTTTAAAAAGCAGATTGTACATGACCAGGCCGAGTTCACCTCCAGTCTCACGAAACTTCTGTTGCCAAAACCTCACACCATCAACATCTCCAATGGAGGCTCGTCCTTCCATGAGGATGCCAAACGTGACCTCACTAGGCCTGCAGTGTTGGGACATTCTCAGGAAGAGATCCTCTGCCTTCCTGACCTGCTTTGCTTTAGCATAGGCCTTCATGAGGGTGTTATGCTCGATCTGCTGCGGTTCACCCATTCTGTTCGCCGCGTTCCACCACCACTCTGCTCTTTTAACATCGCCAGCAGTCGCCGCTGCATCCATCAGCATCCTCAATATGCGGCGCTCAACTGGCAAGCCTGTCTTCACCATTCGCACGTACCAGGCTTCGGCGGAGCGCACATCTCCAGATCTGGCGGCGACATGAATCAAGCTGCCGTATGTCTGCACGCTGGGCATGACAGAGGAGCCCTGCATTACGCGGACGACAGATTCAGCTTTGGATACTGCATCTGTCCCCGTCCCAGCAAATGCAGAAATTACAGAATTGTAGCTGATCACATCTGCAGAAATTCTGTTGGCTCCCATATCCTGAAGCCAATGCACAGCCGCATCTGCCTGCTGAGTGCGCGCTTGCGCGTTTAGAAGGGCATTGTAGCAAGGCTGATTTGGATGGACCGTCGCAGTCTTTGCCTCAGTAAACCAAGCCAGAGCCAAGTCTGCAGCATCAGCCTCAGCGCAAGCAGCAATGACAGCTGAATAGACGAAGGTGTTGGTTTCAACCATGTTGGCATCCATAGTTGCAAGGAGATCGCTTGCAACTGCCACGTCCCTTTCCGCACGGATGCCGACAACAAAAGTTTGCGCATCTGGTGTGAGCCTGCGATCAAGCATCTTCTCTATCCAGGGCACTGCATCGACACGTCCATGCTGGGCCTTTTCTGTGATGAACACAGATAAGGTCTGCTGAGCTTCAAGCCCATGAGCAATGCTCAAGTCCACCAACTTCTCCGCCAGCGATACATGATCATGATTGAAGCATGTGCAAATGAGACTGCCCAGAATGTAAGGTCGCTCCTTCAATCGCGTACTTTGGACCAGCTGCTCAAGTATTGGCTCGAAGTCGAGTACATTCAAGCGTAGCTGGCTCTCTAGAGCCAACTCTATCCACACCGAGACCTTAAAGTATGTAAGCGGATTCCGAAGGAAGGCACTGCAAAGAGTTGCAATATGCTTCGACTGAGGTTGGGGAAGTGTTGCAGCCGTCACATGTTCATGCACCCATGAGACCATCCAAGACTCTGCTTTTAGCACATCAGTTTCGGACAACTGCTCGCACATTTGGCCTCTCAAATCTCCCAAGCCGTGATATCCAAGCTGCAGCAGCTGGGCCAGCAAAAGTTCTGCTTGCAAGATGCATCCTTTAGCCAAGAATGCTTCGAGCAGTCTTTCGCTCGCTCCAAAAATGACAGATCTGGCAGACTCATCGCGGAGCCTGAGTGAAATCAACCTCTCCATGAAGATTTCGGCCCGAAAAAGACCTGGCCAGCTTCCTTCCTCGACGTAGCAGCTGATGATCCGGGATGCAAGCTCCGCAGTGCATAAGGGCAGTGCTGCATGCGATGGGATCGCTTGAAGCACGGGTTGCAGTTGGAGTTCTGCAAGATGAGGTTCTTTCTGATCGCACAATTCTAAGATCTTGGATGCCATCTGTGATGACATCATAGCTCGCCCAGAGAATGACACCACTGAGTCACGGCGCCACGTCCGCAGCTGTTTCAGAGCCCTCTCCGACGGCACGGCATACATCCACTCCTTGAAGCCAGGTACTCCAGCCTGAAAAATATCATGCTGAGACTTGGCCTGCTGAGAGCCTTCCACTGGGCGATCAGCGGGATAGGGCACACGCCCTGTCTTGGTCTTTGGCATTCGGCGGCCATGGACCAGGGTCGGCTTCAAACCAGCCGAGGTGAGGTTCTGATACCAGCGAGCCGCCTTGGATGCTTGGCCAGCCTTGGAATAAATCTCTGCAATGCGGGCGAAAACCGAGCTTTCGCTTTCACCCTTCTTGGCTATGGCCTTCAATGCCCTTGTTCGTTTGGGTCGTCGCGGAGGGATCTTTCTAGAGGCATTGAGAGTCAGCGCGATAAAAGACACTCTGTGGATGTGGGCAAACCGGCAGAAATCCTTGCTCCCCACCGAAACTCCTTGTGTCACTGCCTGACATTTTGCAGCGGCGTGGAAGGCACATCCGTCCGGTCTGCATAAGGTTGCGCACGTAGCTTGCAACGCAGCACAGGCCGCCATTGCAGGAGCGTATCCCAATCTCTTGAGCCGATCAAGAAGAATCGATCCAAGCGACCGCGAGGTTTCGGCTCATGCAGACTCGCACATCGGAACATGTGAACCCTCGACGTGACATCAGGCCTGACCAAGAGGTTCTGAGATTCTGCTTCAGGGAAAAGATCCCAGGTCAGTGGATCTACAAAGCTACTTGCCGTGCACTGTCTGTTGCAGACACGAACCTCTACTTGCTACAGCCCTGTCTTAGGGCGTCAGCGAGTCACCTTGCTGCAGACTGAAAGCACAAGCTTTGGGATGCGAGCATGGAGGCCAGAATTCAGGAAAAACATCCTGTGAAGAAACAGCCTTCTGAGATATAGAATTCAACCGCAGCTTTGGACAGCACAGACCAAGTCGAAAGAATCCCTAAAAGACCAGGGACACCCCCATAAGCCAAGTGAAGTAACATGACTGATGAAATCTGGCACAGAAGCTCGGGCCAGCTTTCACTGGGATGTCACAGGATGCGGAAAGCGTCGTCAAAAGAGTCCAATTTGCCGAAGTATGATCACAAGAACCAGGAAGACGATCATGGCAACGAACACGGGTATGAACCTTCGCGAAGCAAAACTGTGGAGTTAGATGTGCAAGGCACACCGAGCCACCCAAGCAGTCGATTTTGTATCTATGCAGCAGAGATGCTTCTTCCAGAGCCCAAAGTCTGGCCATGCTAAGCCTTGGCAACAAAAGCCAAACTAGCAAAACACGTCGGCAGCATGCGCAGACATGCACATGCTCCCCCTGTACATGCTTGTACTACTTGCAGCCGCAGCTCCCAAGGCTGACAAATAAGTGCCCCAATCTCTGCCTGCATTTACAGCCCAAGCCCAGCCACTTTGCGCAGAGACACACACACACACACCACCCTCTTCGGGACTTCATCCATCCGCCTTCTGTGGGCGTCAGCAGCTGTGGGTCTTCGTTGGGTTCTTCTCGAGCAATGCCGACTCGCCGACCCTGCGCCTTGACAAGGGCAGATGTTCAACTAAACCGTTTCCCTATCATGAGACGTTTGGAGCTGTGCCTCTGCTTGCGTAAGGACCTTCACTCGCATCAGGTAGAGGGTTTTCGGCAGGTACATGCAAACTAGCACATGCCCCATGCGAAGTGAGGGGAGGACATACATCGTCATGTTCACGGAGCCCACATCTTCCTCCATCTACAGCTCGAAGGAAAGCTCAAATGCTTTCCTGCTCCCGGCCTGCTCGCCATCGTAAAAGGTAATGTCGCTTGGACCGATCGTCAGAGCGTCGGAGTCTCGCGCAACCCTTGCAGAAGGCAGAACTTTCAACGGAGCCGCGGCAGAGCAGTGAAGGAACGGAACGAAACGAAAGGTCGCCTTTCTAAGTACTTGCCCAGGTCGAGGTCGAAGCTTCCGAGAAACGTGTCTCCCATCAGCCTCGTCGTCGATTGCACTAGATTTCAGGCAGTTCCGTTTCCACTAGTGGCCAGCATGGTGCGAGTTCGTTCTCTTTCATGCATGCTGCACCATGACCGAAGAGCAAGACGCAGGCAAGTTGCTCATGATGATGCAAGCTGACGGTCATGGTACAAGACCAGGAAGGCATCTTGATGCGTGGGTAGACCTGAGACGCAAAGAGTTTACGAAGAACCCAGTCCACTGTCCTTTAGTCAAGGCACCATTCGCCAGTTGAAGACAGCTTTGCCATCCACAGAGTTGAAATGGACCTTGGCAAGTCTCAGGCGAGCCGCATTGCCATGAATTCTCGCCAGCACCAAATTCCGGCAAGGAGCGTCAGTCTGTTGCAAAGCATCATATTCACCACCATATTCTTTGCAGTCCAGCTGTGTGTGTATTTGCACATTTGTGGAATCACCACTCCTTGCGACACACCACTCCATGCTTGCAACACCTCTCAAGTTTGCCTCACTTGGTGAAGTCGAAGGGATGCTCCAAGCCAAGTAGCATCAGCTTCACACCACTCGCCGTCCAAATAACCAATCGGACTTCCAGCCTAACAGTTCCAAGGTCCGACTGTGTCGAATCAGCAGAGGCATACGCGACTTTGAGGCTCGCAGCTCGGTTGTGGGTGGCTTGCTGAGAGTCGATGGCTTGACGGCAGCAGCATCAGATGATTCAATCATCTCCACCCACCTCAAGTGCACACGACAGAGGTCACATGAGCGTTTGTCAAAACTTCTTGTTCATGGCCAGACCATGGATGATTTGGGGGGGTCCTATCGCTTTACAAGGATTCCGTCACATGTTGCTGTGAGGTATCGCTTTGCTCTTGTGAAANGTCCTATCGCTTTACAAGGATTCCGTCACATGTTGCTGTGAGGTATCGCTTTGCTCTTGTGAAAGTTAAAAGACCATCAAACTCACTGATCCTACTCGTAGTTTGCCCTGCCCTTTACTCTTTACTTTACTGCTCTTTACTGCCTTTTACTGTCCTTTACCTGCCCTTTACTGCCCTGTACTGCTCTTCACTGCCTTTTACTGCCCTTTACCTGCCCTTTACGGCCCTTTACTGCACTNTGCCCTTTACTGCCCTGTACTGCTCTTCACTGCCTTTTACTGCCCTTTACCTGCCCTTTACGGCCCTTTACTGCACTTTACTGCCCTTCACTGCCCTTTACTGCCCTCTACTGCCCTTTTCTGCATGGGGCAGTGGCTCATAAAACGATCTGGTAGGTATCGATTAGGGTATCGATTGGGTATCGATTAGGGTATCGACTGCCTAGCCATATATCGCACGCAAAAATGCCGCGGCTGCGTGAAAATGTCACAACAAATGATCTTTGTCGATCGTATCGCTTTTGTGGGGGGGGTCCTATCGCTTTCCAAGGAAATTGGCAAGATCCGACATTCCACGGTCACCCTACTCTTAACTACAATTACGGAAGTTTTGACGGATGCTCACATAGTCCTACTGCCCTTCAAACCTTCGCCTTTCCCCACTAAGTCTGGTGCATCTCCAGGCTTCCCCGATTTCTGCCAGGAAATTCTGGGCTGTGGAGGGAGCGATTCTCCGTCGGCAGCATTTGCTTCCTGCAGACGCTCGGTGATGCTCCGTAGCGATTCTGTGAACACTCCGGCGCTCCTGTTGCCACTTTGCCACAAACTTGAATGCCATCGATCTTCCAGATCTATGACCGTGCCTGGGCTGGTCCACAGTGACACCACAGGATGTGAAGGTGCCTAGAGTCCCGGCTGACTCGGGAACCCAATTTTGTGATGCAATAAGGGTTCCGGCGACTGGAGTATATGAACCGAAGAAGGCTGAACCTGCCCGGAACCCCCTCTTGCATGTGAGCTGTCCAAGCCGGGGCGGTTTAAGTCAAAACTCCAAACACAAGACGTCCAACCCACTCATGTTTGGAAAGCGATAGCTATGGAATGCCACTTCATTTGAAGAAGTTCAAATTTGCCATGAACATGCGAGCAGTCGCCCGAGTGCATCCGAGGGAAGGTTGACATGTGTGCTGTCAGTCATGTCGGCAATCACCAAATCTATTAGGCGAATCGCCGCCAATGACCGAATCCTGCAGAGCAAGCTCTTCCAGGGATTTGATGGTCACCTGCCCAGCACATGTAAAGCTTTGCGAGCAGAGTTGTCTTTTAGAAACAGAAACTTGTCGCAGCCTCCAGTCGCCAGTCTTCTGGAAGCGAGACGTCTCTGGCTTCGATACGGTGGAAGTCAGGGGTATTTGTCTGCATCTGCGCCATGTTTCGCATTGATATCACGTGTTCCCGCCCAAGGCTCACTTCAATGTACGGATCTGCAAGACCCGTGCTGCTGTAGTGGATGCAGACCGCCTTTACGAAATACAGGCGAACGCGAATTCTTGGTGGCACAGATTCCCCGTCGTGAAACTTCTTGAACAATGTGTCTTCAGAAAATGCAAACTCATCCAGGGCGTGGTCATGCCCGTAACTTGTTTTCAATTTAATGATATCTTCGCCTTGTATCTCAGCAGGTTGCCTCTCTGCCTTCGTCAGCACGACCTCGTCCAATCCAAGGCCGTCTCCCTCTTCGGCGTCGTCGTTTTCATCACCCTCGTCAACCTCTTCGACGTCATCTTCAGGAGTCGACTCCCATCCATCCACCACCTTAAACGCACACTTGACGAATCCAAAAACCTCGCCGGTTGTAAAGCTCCAAGAGGAGCTTTCTCGAAAATTCACTGTGTCTTGGTTCTTGCTTAGGCACAAGGACCTGTACCAAAAGCAAGAGTCGAAGGGAGCCGAGTTTTCCAAGCTTCCGCTCACAGACTTCCGTGAACCGGCTTCCTTGACTCTGGCCCCCTGCCGCGGTGAAAAGCTAATCTCCTTCCGCATATTCAAGGATTGGCAAGGTATAGCAGGAACTGGCCGTTTCAAGGCAAGGGATGATTTCAGAGGTTGTGGCACTCCAGCGGGATCTATGAAACCAGCTTCCTGAACTTCGTCCCGAACCTCCGTCTTTAATCCCTTGTGCACCTGCTGCCTCCATTCCTCAATGCCCTTGCGCAAGTCGTCAAGGCTTTGCTGCTGGAACTTGTCCTTCGCTGCAAGTTGCTGCCGCGCCTCCCGAAGGAGTTTTGCTATGCGATCCTGCTGAGCATCATAGGGTTTCGACAAGCTAACACCATCCAGCCAGCAACAGGGCCGCCTGTCTTGCAGGCTGACTAGGACGTCACCGATGTGATACGACTCATAGCCAACCGAAGCTCCAACCGATGATGGCGGCTCATAGACATGAATGACAAGGTAGGGCTCGAAGGGTGCTTTCTCCGGAAGGAGACACTGCAACTTGCCAGCTGTACAGAAGTCAAAGTTCTTGCCCTCCGTGTTCAATGCCATGATCTTGGTTGTCCAAGGCTTCAACCGCTTGGCCCTCTCCATAGTAGCGGCGACCTCGGAAAATTTGAATTCAATTTTGTCCTTGGCATGCTGCTTCCCGGGCTTTGGGGATGCAGCCTTGGATAAAGGAGATGAGAATGAGCCGACCTCAACGGTCACGACGGGCCGGGAAGCATGCACAGTGCCTGCAGCTGAACCCAAAGACTCAACACGCGGCAAAGGTAAAATGTCACGCAGACCACGGAGAGAAAAGTGGATTGTAGCTCTCCTCAAACGGCAAATGTGATGCCTCTCGTCAAAGCTCTCCGAGGGATGCGGCCACATATCCCGGGGACCCAGAGACGGCTCATGGCGGTGTTTGTAAAGAAGCAGCTCAAACGCTACTAGCATTTCCCCCACACACCGCGAACCGTTTTGATCTCCAAACAGCTTGATCCACTGTGGTTTCAAGATGTAAGGCTCCCACCTTCCCGCGTCATCCTTGCGACGCATGTGCGAATAGACACAGACTGCCTTCCCAAGCTCCAGGTTTCTCACCTGGCCTTCCTGCCACAGTGAAACCGAGATCGGTTCTGTTGCAGGTGGCTCCCGTGTCGAGTCGGAGCAGAGCAGAATCTTCAGTTCGACAGCCTGCATCCACATCGGTCTCGGACCGGCAATGGCCTCCGTCCTTCTGGACATCCCCGTGCAGGCAACGGTGACGCCGAACTTGCCCGCCATAATGTCACGGCGGATAGAAGAATGTTGAATCTGCCGCGCAGTGAAACAGTACGCTCGTAGGAGGTAAACCATCGGTTTCACAGGCTTTCTCAAACTTCGCGAGTCAGCATTCTGGAAAGTGGACCGCAGGGAAACTAATACCGAAGCAGATGCACCTGCGTTGCTGTTCAACAGCGGGTGCAAAGGTATCGACACAGGCTTCACGGCTTCTGAAGGGCTTCCTCGAAAGAAATCGGTAATGCGGACGTTGGCAAATGCAACTCGTCTCGAACTCTGCAGATATCCTGACGTGTACAGGCTGATGGTGACTGATGGCTGCGAATCTTCTGCTTCCTTGGAAAGCGACACAGAAAAACGATTTCTCTTTGGCGGTAGCATTCCGAAACATCACTCGGAAAAGCAGCACATCAAAGCACCAACTAGGCTATGCACTGCAGTCATGGCGACCAATGTCTCGACCCGGCCGGACTTCTCGTTGAAGGAAAATGTTTTGAAGCCCAAGGTCTCTCCTGTCATCCACGGCACCCACGGAGTCTGACAATCTCTTGGCAATCTCGACACAGCAGAGCCACACGCTCCAGTCCTTCATCTTTTTCATCCGCGAATGTATCGGTCCCTGGCAGAACCAGGAATGGTACTAGACTGGCTTGGCTTCTACAAAAAAGGCAAACCGCGACCAAGAGCTGGATAGCTGCTATGCATGTGGAAGGCACCGATGATATTATGACCCGCGGAAACGTTCACTGACACTTGACACTTCGCTCGACACAAATATGTTGGCCTTCAGATGGATCGTCCATAGGAGCAGCATCATAGGAAACCTGAGGCACTCGAAAACCTTCCCCGATCTTCACAAAAGTATTCGAAATTGAAACGGCATCGACAGAATGCAGACATGAATCCCACTTTGTAGATCCTTTCACGGAGCCAAAGCTGACTTCAACCTTCGGGAAAGCAAACGAGCTTGAAATGTACACGGAAGGCAGGATGGCGAAAGCTTTAAGGCTCCAACTTGGCACTGCCGAGCTTCTGCCCCAGTAACCTGATTTTGCAATCAAGTCCAGAAAGTCTCAACACCAAGATCTGCAACGGAATTTCCTTTAAGGCACTTTAAGGTACAGATTGTGTTGATACGCCTTTGCTGTGCCACTGCACTCTTTGCGAACACTCAAGTACAGCCGAGCTGGAACAGCTGAATCACCAGCCACAAATTCCACCCAGCAGCCATGTATACATCCGCCATGATGGACAGCTGTACCATGGCTGGTTCCAGCTCAAATCTAGCAGGCAATGACTTCTGAGGCTGTAGCTCCTGCACAGAGTTGGCATCTGGCACAACAGAAAGCCACAAACTTGACAGGGCACATGTCTGCGCATGCAGGGGACTTAAAGCCAGTTCAGGAACAAGTGCTACAATGCCAGAGAGAGCTTCCCTGTGTTTGAATAAGCGAAACCCAGCCCTGCCCACAAAGACACTCCTTTACATGTTTTGCTGAGTGGTGGTCGGTAGTCCAGAACACCACATCTAGACAACCGTAGCACGACACCTAGGGAAGCGAACGCGTCCCCCTCGAACCTCGCCAGGTTTAGTCGCACATGATCCCCGACCTCATTCTCGAGGGTTGTGAGTTGCGGAGGGTGGCAAAATCGACAATGGGCAGAAGTCGCACCAAGACGAGTCTACACACGACGAGCCCAACAATCAAATGTGATGATTACACTGATTACATGAAGCAACACAGGTCTCGCTCACACGTCGGCTAGTCGGTAGTCCCTGTGGGCACAGCTGGTGCAGCACACGGGCAGAATCCCCAGTCACATAGCCACGGAGCCCGGTATGCTCAGAGGTCACTGAGTTGCACGCACACGAGCACCCCGCGAGAAGCCTTGCCCACTGGGTCTGGAGCCACACTGTAATGACTTCCAACCAACTACAAGATATGCTCTTGCGAAATCTTCTGATGCATCTCCAACTGTCGACGAAACGACGGGACACCCTGCTCCAGCACAAAAACGAACCCGTGGTGAAACAGGCCTTCACTTCTCTTCACCAAAACTCACGAAACGTAAAACTCGAATGGTGAAGAAAGTTCACGATTAAGCCTGAGTTGGTGGGAATGGCTCCAGGACACGCCCATCAGAGCATTCATGACAGTTTCCTGCATCTGTGCACAATGTTGCTTGTGTGTGCTTGCATGTGCTTGCAGCGTGTGCTTGCAGCGTGTGCTTGCAGTGTGTGCTTGCAGTGTGTGCTTGCCTGTGCTTGTCTGTGCTTGTGTGTATTTGTGCATACTCGTGTGTGCGCTGCCTTCAATGTATTCGCTAGCATGTGCACGACAAATTCAAGAAGAATGGAGCCCAGAGCGTTGCAGGGCACCAGCAGTTGGTTAACTCACAGACCGGAACGAGATCCTGTGGGGAGATTTGTGAAAGCAAAAACTAGTGACTAGTGACTAGTGCCGCGTGACGTCGCCTCTTTGCTCCTTTTCGTTATGTGCATTTAACGTTCCAGAAGGCAACAATCGAAATGCTTGTGAGTGTTTGAGAACAACCACATCGACTTCACCCGAGAACTGACCGGCACAGATTCGTTGAGAGTTTGCCGTTGTTTTCGAAACCGGCGCCTTGCACAGGACGTGCACTACATGAGGTCAACACCACATACTCGAGGCCCCAGAAACGACAACTGCCCCGAAAACAACAGCTTCAGACAGGTACGCTCCACTGCCGGGAGCTTGCATCCCCAAGCACATGATGGCAGATGCTGCTGCGGTGATGCCATAGCAACTTGTGGTCGATGTCATAACCCCCAGACCGCAACGCAACAGGTAGAAAGCTTCCTGTTTGTGTACTCGCAAAGCGATAAGACTAGCGACACTCCTCGTCGGCGTCCAATGGCTCAACGGATCCAGACACGAGCAGACGCCCTTCCAGCGAAGCCAAATGATGCCCTATCCAATGACAAGCAACTGCCCACAGCACAGGCCTTTGAAAACGTGTGCCTCTGGCTCCTGACAGGCAAACAGAGCAGCGACATGACTTCCTGCCTTTTGCCGGGCCTTGTCTCCACCGCTTGACAGCTGCAACTCCTAAGTTTGCGAATGTTCCACAGAAGACATGGCCGCAACGGCAACTAAATCAACGACTTAGTGATACATTGGAGTCGGCGTTCGACGAATAGAAAGCACGACGTTACAAGATCCGGTGGTGGTGAAATTTTCATCTCTGGACGAAACAGCCCTACCACTGTGACTGGACATGCTGAGTCTCCGAAACCCAGAAACAAAGGCGAGACACGAGGGATGACAAGGCACTCTGTGCCCTGACTTAGAGAACGAAGTGTCTGAACAATTCGAGAGTCTGCGAGCTCGTCTGCATCCCAACCGTACAAGTTGAACCTGGACATGGCAATCACACGTGTCTCATCGCACCATGCAAACCTCGGACCTTCTGCTGAAAACCTCGAAGCGCTGAAGATAAGGGGAGACGAGATACCACCGCGGTGGCAAAGCATGACTTCGCAGTTCACTGAAAGAAAGAAGCCCCTGGGCCAAAAGCTCCTCGGAACGTAGGAACTTGCTGTTGACGGCTGTCCGATAACTGCAGCACTCTGACTCTGACTTGCAAAGCGGGGCACATCCGGCGAGAACCAATTGCAACTCCATAGCTTGAGAATGATGGTGTCCTCGCCGTGTGACTGCAAATTCTTAGGCACAGCTGTCTGGCACCATCACACTGTCACATGCCACATCGTGCCGGACTCCTCATAAACTGGAGTGACGACTGGAATTTGAAGGCACTCGTTGAACGTGTACTGTCGCACCTGCTTGCCTGGCGAACGCCCCCTCCTTTTCTGCTCCGCTGGAAGCGAGATTTGAACTCTCAATGACAACGCGTTTTGCGACAGTGGCCCAGCGGCCTGTTGAAGTCTTCACCAGGCAGCCGGCGAACTCAACTGTCACGTAGGGACTCGGTGCCTCGCCGCGCAGTTTTTTGCAGAGCTCCCCCCCTTACATGCCGCTACTAGTACCTCTCATGGCTCAGGATCGCGCTCCGGCATTGTCCTGCAATTCCTCACAGTACAAGCAGAGCAATTCAACAGTGGTGCACAGCTAAAACCCAACTAGTGACTCGTGCCAATGCACCGAACCAGCTCTTCGTGCCCTTATTGGCATGAGCCCGACTATCCACTTCACAGGATCAGCTCCACTCGTCCTCCACACGGAACATGTTCAAGCGTACGTAGTGCGCTCGTCCTGCAACCCCGCAGAACAACTTCGATGTCAGTGTGGACATGCCATTGGTTGAGCAAGTTGAGGCAGGTTCACCAAGAGTTCTGGAAGGGAAGTGCAAACGGCACCTGCTTGGGCATCGACGGACTGTGTCAACACTGCACTTTCCAGGCCCTCGTGGTCCGCCTGGCTTGCCTCAGTTGCAAAAACATCAACATCAGCTCGGCGCAAGGCCAAGTCACAAAATCGGTTGGATCTTAGACTGCAGCGGCTGCTTCCTCGCCGGCTTCGACTTGCTCTGAAGTCTCGGCCATGCAAAGTTCAAACATGCATGTGGGTCAGTATACCATCAAAAAGCACCAAAAAGCACCAAGGACCTGACCTGAAGTGACAAACTCGGAGCAAGCTCAAATGGCTTTAAGACGAAGATGGTCACGTTGATGGTGCCGGTTACAGCAGGACTCAGGGCAGGAAAATACGTTTCCAAACAAAACCGCTTTCGCGTCAGGAACATCACGACCCGTCACCGCCTGTCGTCTCGCCGCAGTGGAAGCCATCGACGAGCATACCTTATGTGAAGGGTCGAAAACGAAAGACCCTCTTCACTCTTTCCAAATGACACAAGTGAAATACCAACACATACATACACACACACACACGCCTGCAAACTCGCACACACACGAGGACGGCGGCTCCTGCCGATCTACCTCTACCTATAGTCCATACCGACAGACAGACAGACAGACAGACAGACAGACAGACACAGACAGCCACAGACAGACACACAGACACAGCCAGACAGACCGACAGACAGGCAGACAGGCAGGCAGGCAGGCAGGCCGGCGGACGCAAGGACAGACAGACAGCTAAGCAGACAGACAAGCCGGCAGGCAGGCAGGCAGGCAGGCAAACAGAAAGACATCCATCCATCCATCCATCCATCCATCCAGCCATCCAGCCATCCAGCCATCCAGCCATCCAGCCATCCAGCCATCCAGCCATCCAGCCATCCAGCCATCCATCCATGCATGTGCTTCTCTTTTTCTCATGTTCTTGACATTTACTTATACATTCGTTTATTTACTGCATTTATCGAAAACCACCTACACATGTTCTCCATGTGTGCCACAAACACTATACGAACAGACCCAAACACAAACTGGTGTTTGACACTCAGTCTCAAAATGGACCTGCTATTTCATGAGATCGACACGGACTCTTTTCTGGAAAGGCTCAGATGATGTTGGCGCTTGTTCACGAACGACAGCTGCAGAGATGCTTTTCCAATGAGGAAATTTCGCGTGAACCAGTTCCTGCCAACAACACCACACGTAGCGGTGCTCAAACACAGGCAAACGGCTTTGTCAGCAACCGCATCGCTCAACACCATTCCAAACATGGCATCTGCAACTGCGGAGGCCTTGCGTAAACTTTGAACTCAATGAACGATGACTCGAACTCCTTCGGATAAAGTCCAATTCTCGGCCAAGTACAATGCTCATTCCTCACAGCAGCAGTAGCTGTCGGCATGCCAAACTTTAAGCAAGAATGGAATGGACATGTATCTCGCTCAAAACTTAGCAAAGCTCCAAGGACAAAGAGAACTGCGACGCTCCAACGTTTCTGTCTGGTACGAATACCCACAACATTCAATGAGAACCTCGGTCAATCGGTCGATGCCATGGTGCAAGAAACAAACTGAGACGGCAAATAATGTCGCACCACATAATGTCCTTTGGACCAGGTGACAAAAGGATCACAAGGCGCTCCGTCTTGTGATTGCAAACTTCTTCCTTCAAAAATCCGGAAGCCTCGCGGCAGGAGACTGTAATCGGCTTGCATTGCAAGCTCCAGAATGCAACTCACCATGCGCTGACAGCCGCCTACTACGTAGTCTTGCATGCAGCAGCACCGGCACAGGCTCAGGCAGAAATGCCGGCGACTAGCTCGGACAGTTTTGCAAACACATGGTGTAGTTAGAATGTAGTTGAACAGTTCAATACATGGTTTGATAGAACTACAAAGAGCAGCAGAACAACTGATAAGAATATGGATCATGAGGACTTTAGAAGTTCTGAACGTGCAATCTTTGCTTTTGACTATGTCGCACTCGAAACTCAGGCAAGAGCCGATGTGAACTAGATACCCGCATGTGCAACCGGTTGGTTTAAGGCATGTAAGTACGATGAAACAAAAACGAACATGAGTTTTATGAGCAAAACCAACACCTCCGTTCGATTATGTGTCGAGTGTGTCTGCAGCTGGTTGGTCCATCCGGTTTAGAAGCGCGTGCACGTTGAACGCCCTGACCATCATTTCAATACTACTGCTCCCTCAACGCAACAATTTGAATCCAAGAAACAACATGTGGACTCATTACTGCCGAAACCGAGAGCAGGATAACTGGCGGGGGAGGCAGAGAGGAGCCCCAAAACCTCATATGGCCTAATGGATTCCTTATGATCTATCCTATGGTCTAACCTAATGGCCTAACCTATGATCTAACACACCTTCCCTATGACCTAATCATTTCCGTATGGGAAAAAAGTAGGTTCTCTTCTTAAAACGCGAAAATGATTAACAAAAGACCAACGAAACGACTTGGTTTGCACCATTCCCACTTGACTCGCACGCCTACACGTGGGTCAGATGGCAACACTTGCCGAGCTTTGTAACCTTCGTTGCGAGGATTACCCATTGCCCACTGCAGCCAACAGTGCGTAAGGAACTAACTTGACATTTGCATGTCCACCGCATTTCAACAGTCAATTGGCACAAATCTGGCAATACAAACTTGCCTCGCAATCACCCAATAATGCCACTGCTGATGCAATCAAGGTGTTGACATTCACCGCGCAGTGGAAGAGTTCGCTGCAAAAAACAGAGCCACACATGTAAATTGTTTTTTTGTGAGTCGAACGGCAAACGTTGCCAGTCTTTGTCCCGACTACAAAGTGAATCGTGGCAGTTTGCAGCAGTCCGGAATTGCCGCAGCCCAAAAAAAAGGAAGCATCAGACAGACAAAGGCTGCAGCCGAGAAATCGATCGCCAGAGAAACACATTTGTTCTCCTTTGACGATGGATTTTCTTCTTGAAAATGCACTCCATCATTGGAGTTCAAGGCCAACCAAGACTTCGTGACTTGGATTACCAAGTTTGAGATTGTCCTCCAGCGACTACGAAATTCGTGGATGGACCTCTTACCAGAGGTGACTCTGGAAGATGGAAATCCAGAGTTTCTCGCTGCTGTGAGACAAGATCCAAAATTTGCGCACTGCGTGATCAAGCCGAACAGGAAGAATTTGCAGCGATTCTTCGTTGTAGAAACGATCCGACGCACACAAGCTCGTTCCCACTGAACGATAATCTCCTCGCTCTTCTGTTCCTCGTGCGGTCCGACCTGAATGAACGAGAAAGATGAAAGGTAAGTCTCAGCACTGACCAACCCAGGGAACTGAATTGAGACCTACACGCACCCCGCAGTGCGTCAGACCATGTTTGACCAATTTGCAGGGGCTGGGCCCACCCCCCTTCGACGAAGGGGGGCTTGAAGGGGGGCTTCAAGCCCCCCTTGAAGGGGGCCTGAAGGGTCGGACCCTTGAAGGGGGGCTTGAAGGGCAGGCTGAAGCGGNTTGAAGGGGGGCTTGAAGGGGGCTTGAAGGGGGGCTTCAAGGGCGGCTTCAAGGGGGGCTTCAAGGGGGGCTTCAAAGGGGGCTTCAAGGGAAGCTTCGAGGGCTGCAAGAGGTGCTTCAAGGGACGTGTCAAGGCAGGCCTCAGGCAGGCGTCAAGGGGCTTGAAGGGTGGCTTGAAGGAGGGAGGCTTGTTCCAGTGCTTGCTCTAAGGNCAAGGGACGTGTCAAGGCAGGCCTCAGGCAGGCGTCAAGGGGCTTGAAGGGTGGCTTGAAGGAGGGAGGCTTGTTCCAGTGCTTGCTCTAAGGGGTCTTCCAAACCAAAACGCTTTCACGAACACAAAAGAAAAAGAAAAATGCTTTATGGTGGTTTTTGTTGCGAAGAAAAGAAAATGAGAGACAAAGAATTACAAATACAAAAGAAAAGAAGCTAGACGAAATTGCTTTATGGGGGGNAACACAAAAGAAAAAGAAAAATGCTTTATGGTGGTTTTTGTTGCGAAGAAAAGAAAATGAGAGACAAAGAATTACAAATACAAAAGAAAAGAAGCTAGACGAAATTGCTTTATGGGGGGTGTTGGCGAAGAGAATAATCTCAACAACAATAATCAATGACCTGAAGCATATGAATGCTAATACGCGTGCCAACTGGAATTTTCAGGTTTAGGGTTTCAGGTTTAAGGTTCAGGGGTTTAGAGTTTAGGGTTTAGGGTTTAGGATTTAGGGCAGGTACAATCCTTGGACATCCGTGGCACAGGGCTTCGCGGAAGCAAACGGTAAAGCGTTGCTGATTCCATTACACACGTTTGCAATGAAGGCAAATCCTGCTTGGGTCAGCGAAAAAACTACCAGCAATTTAAATAAATTGCTCTGTTCAAGAAATGATTCCATATACATATATACATACATCATAAATAAGGTGCTGTTAGATAGAAATGTTTAAAAGCTCGTTCCAGATTTTCTGCTTGTTACAATTGCAACTGAAAAGTAGCTGCATTTTATAATTGCTTTTCCAAAACAGAATGTATTTTGAATGTCCATATGGAAACCCGGGTATGTCTTCCAGGGAACACCTATGTTGCTTATTTTAATGACATTATATTGTTCCAGTGACAGGCCCTGCCTATCCACACAACCATAACGTGCTTAAACCAAAACGCTTTCACGAACAGAAAAGAAAAAGAAGCAACACGAAAGCTTTTTGTGGAAGTTTTTGTTGCGAAGAAAAGAAATGAGAGAAAAAGAANACGTGCTTAAACCAAAACGCTTTCACGAACAGAAAAGAAAAAGAAGCAACACGAAAGCTTTTTGTGGAAGTTTTTGTTGCGAAGAAAAGAAATGAGAGAAAAAGAATTACAAATACAAAGGAAAAAGAAGCCACACGAAATCGCTTTATGGGGGGTTTTGGCGAAGAAAACTGAAAATAAAATGAAAGAAACAGAATTACAAACACAAAAGAAAAAGATAAGATAAAATGATAGAAACA
>BGNK01007161.1:1020-20223 GCA_003297005.1 Symbiodinium sp. clade A Y106
AAACCCCCCAAAACCCAAACCCCCACCCCTAAACACCCAACCCCCAAACCCCCCCTTTGCAAGAAAAAAAAAATCCCCCACCCCCCCCCATTTTTTTTCCCCCCCCCCCCCCCCCCCCCCCCCCACACACAGTCGCAGGCATCAGCTCGCTGCTGGGAACAACTCATCAATTGCTGCCTAAAGCATGTTGGACTAGAATTTTTCCTGGTTGTTGATCTCCAAATGCAAAATTGGCAAGGTTTGCCAGCCCATTCTGAAACATAGCAAAAGCTGTACAGCTGCATGATCTAAAGTTCAAGCACTGCCTTCGCAGAAGGGACAGAATGAAGAAGCCCAGAGGCTGCAGCCCTGCATTCATCGAAGCAGCAAAGTCCAGCCACTGCATCTGCAGAAAGGACAGAACAGCAACATCCAAGAAGCTGCAGCACCCCAACTGTGCACTTAGTCCTCGTCCTGCTCTGAGTCTGGCCCATCGTTGGGATCACCTCGTTTCTTCTTCCTGCAGAATTTGCCACTGCGAACATAGGTGCGAGTCGCCGCCTGGAACTCGAAGGGCTCACTGGTGAGGTAGGAGAAGACCAACTCCANGAATATCCTCACTCTTCTTTGTGCATGCACGAACACGGATGCTACGGCCATCAGGCAGCGGCACGTCCACATGTTCCGGCTCCTCAGCCACATGGGCCGCTTTCCTTTTCTTGGCAGAACAGCTCGACTGCTCGGCTCCAAACAAGTCATCTGACGACGGCAGGAGATTCAGCATCTTGTTCCTCTGACCTGCAGCCATGACAAGGCCTTGCAAGCCCGGAGGCTGGGATTCTTGATGGATCCCGGTGCACCTAGCAGACTGCAGAGGCCGTAGCAAGTCGGTCGCAANCCCATCGTTGGGATCACCTCGTTTCTTCTTCCTGCAGAATTTGCCACTGCGAACATAGGTGCGAGTCGCCGCCTGGAACTCGAAGGGCTCACTGGTGAGGTAGGAGAAGACCAACTCCAAAGCCTCCGGCTCCAGCAACACCTGAATATCCTCACTCTTCTTTGTGCATGCACGAACACGGATGCTACGGCCATCAGGCAGCGGCACGTCCACATGTTCCGGCTCCTCAGCCACATGGGCCGCTTTCCTTTTCTTGGCAGAANCAGCATCTTGTTCCTCTGACCTGCAGCCATGACAAGGCCTTGCAAGCCCGGAGGCTGGGATTCTTGATGGATCCCGGTGCACCTAGCAGACTGCAGAGGCCGTAGCAAGTCGGTCGCAAGTGCAACCAGCGGTCTTCGTGCACGAAGGAGCTTGCCACCAGCCACTTTCGCTGAGTCTGCTCAAATCACAATGCATACTGCCTCTCTACAGTCACCATGGCTGCGACTCAACCCGAAGGTTTGCAAAACCTAAATCCACATGCTCAGGCAGGAACCCATGTGCATGCATGCTGATTCGGATATGGTATGCACTCTNCCCATCGTTGGGATCACCTCGTTTCTTCTTCCTGCAGAATTTGCCACTGCGAACATAGGTGCGAGTCGCCGCCTGGAACTCGAAGGGCTCACTGGTGAGGTAGGAGAAGACCAACTCCAGAATATCCTCACTCTTCTTTGTGCATGCACGAACACGGATGCTACGGCCATCAGGCAGCGGCACGTCCACATGTTCCGGCTCCTCAGCCACATGGGCCGCTTTCCTTTTCTTGGCAGAANCAGCATCTTGTTCCTCTGACCTGCAGCCATGACAAGGCCTTGCAAGCCCGGAGGCTGGGATTCTTGATGGATCCCGGTGCACCTAGCAGACTGCAGAGGCCGTAGCAAGTCGGTCGCAACTGCAACCAGCGGTCTTCGTGCACGAAGGAGCTTGCCACCAGCCACTTTCGCTGACTGCCTCTCTACAGTCACCATGGCTGCGACTCAACCCGAAGGTTTGCAAAACCTAAATCCACATGCTCAGGCAGGAACCCATGTGCATGCATGCTGATTCGGATATGGTATGCACTCTNACTGCCTCTCTACAGTCACCATGGCTGCGACTCAACCCGAAGGTTTGCAAAACCTAAATCCACATGCTCAGGCAGGAACCCATGTGCATGCATGCTGATTCGGATATGGTATGCACTCTCTATCGCACCATGACGTGTCTTCAGAGGACCTCAGCCAAGCAACTTTCATGGTTTCACACAGAGGATCGTTTTCAGCTTTGATCATGCAGATGCACCTTCTCTAATTTTTTCCTCTTCCTCGGACCGGTGTTTCTTGAGATCCCAGCTGACACAGCTTCTGCAGGGCTGCAAAGATTAAGAGCTGAACAACACAGAAACGGATATATACGCATATAGAGCCTTTTCGGCTTGAGTAACTGCTATGTTGCACAACATTGCGAATGCGAGCCTGCATAGCGAAAATTTTGTTAAGACTGCAGAGCCAGAAGCTAATCAAGCATCTGCAGTCTGCTTCAAGCCAAAACGTTGATTAAAAGATTTGGACTGCAGAGCCAGAACTGATGTACTCAGACACTCAAAGATCTGCAGTCTGCTTCAACCGACAAGGTTGCTCAAAAGATTGCGACTGCAGAGCCAGAAGCTTTCTACTCAGCTCCTGCAACATCTGCAGTCCCTTCGAGGACTGGCCTTTTCACCCGCACATCCACCATGGCCGTTTTAGCCAGAAGCTCTTCACTTCTTGGCCTTCTTCGCAGGTCGACTTTGATCTTTCTCCTCCTCCTCCTCCTCTTCATCCTCCAGCTCCAGGGTGAGGAGGGTGTGCTTTTCGATAGGCTCGGAGTTCTGGAGCACGACGATGGTGTTATTCTTGCCCACCTGCCACTCCTGCTCCTCCATGCATGCAGCATGGCTCCTGCGACCCTGCTGCTTGGCCCCTCTGCACCCACCAATAAGCGCACGTGCTCCCAGTGTCTGGCTTCGCCAAGCCGTCACCCTTTCGATAAATGGTGGGTGGAGGGTTGTAGAAATCCGTTCCTCCGAAGATGAAAAAGCCGTATGGCTTTTTCTTATCCGGCTGCTTTTGAACCAGCTTGTGGGGCGAATCTGTCGAGGGAACCAGCATGAGCTGGCCTTTGGGAATCTTCACAGAACTGTAAGNGAAGATGAAAAAGCCGTATGGCTTTTTCTTATCCGGCTGCTTTTGAACCAGCTTGTGGGGCGAATCTGTCGAGGGAACCAGCATGAGCTGGCCTTTGGGAATCTTCACAGAACTGTAAGCCTATTTGCCTGTGCCATCCAAGCAAACGTAGTTCCACAACTTCTCGTTCATCTTCTCCGCTTGCTTCAGCAAATAAACCCAGGCAGCGGCTTGGAGGGCCTCCACAGCAAACAGGTTGTGCACATCCCTGTTCTTGCAGATTGAAACCGGCAAGAGCTCGGGAGCTGATTGCTTCGTGACCTTGAGGAGCTTGACCGCCTTCACCGTCGGGATGTCCCTGGTCTCCGACTCGAAGAGGTCGCAAAGCTCCAGAGACAAACTGACCGATGACATAGCTACGAGCTTATACATCCTCTCCTCCATGATGTAGTGCATGCCAAGTTCCAGCTTGATTTGCTGCATCGCTTAGTAGAGGGGGTCGTAGTTCTCGCTCAAGCTAGCCACACTGGCTCCTGCAGCTGTAGCCTTTTTCTGCTGTATCGGTGACAATACAGCCCCCCCAGCCATTTGGCTATCGAAGAGTGCCCGGATCTCCGCAAGGGACTTGTAGGCCTTGGCCTCTCGGCCCATCTTCCTCAAATGCTAATCAATCTGGAGGTCTCTCTCTTTAGGCTAGGGGTCGTCAGATGTCTTGAGAATGCGAGCATGCAAAACAAAGCAAGAAATCAAACGAATCGAGCGACTCTTTCGAGAGCACATGGAGTGCCATGCGAATGCAGCACTTGCCGAAGTTGCGGACCGAGTCCAGGCTCGGAAGCTCCTTCTCTGCCACTCGCCAGCATTCGTAGAGCTGCTGCTCCATCTCATTCACCTTGTGCTGAAACTTGGCGCTTTTCAGTTTGGTCCAGTCAGCCTGGACGATCAGCTTCGCATAGCCGTCAACCATTTTGTGCCCAGGAGCTGCATAATTCGTCGCTAGCATGGCCAACCGGACTATAGGCAATGCCGCATTGCCAGCGAATGTGCTTCTGCCTGCTGCCATCGCCCAGAAATCTTCTCCCAGATTGCAGTTGCCTCCATGCTCTCGGCTAAACGGCGAAAGGAACTGGGTCAGAAACTTTCCCCCGTCGTTGAACTTTTCCAGCCATCGGCACAAAAACGGAGAGTACTGCATCAATGTCGTTCCAGCAGGCACCACCTCGGAGGCGACGGCCTCAACATCGATCTCCTTGCCCTCAGCGATCTGCTTCTTCATGATCTCCTGCGTGTGAAGCATGCTCTCTACTTCCATCACCGCCGTGAAAGCTGAGTTGGAGCTGTTCAATGCCTTTTCGGCCAGTGAGGGCAGCTGCGGAAAGGCAGACTCAGCCCGAGAGCTAATCACCAGCCAAGTCCACCCTTCGGAGAGCATGTCATTCAGATGGATATCTCTGCCCAGGGCCTCCCTGTTCAGCCGGCCTGTCTGGTCGGCGAGAGACTGCACGGGTGTCGGGCAGCTGCAGAGGACGGCCTTCACAAACTGAGTTGTGTGGCCGCACGACACCGACAAAAACCTTTCTGCACCGTGCACCGGTGCCAAGAGCCCGGAGGCTTGCTCCACCAACTTACGGTTGAAGTCCAGCTGTTCAGCCAGTCGGCTCGGCTCGTGGCTGATTTCGAAACCTCATGCAGCAAACGGGCAGATAGACCGCCGTTTTAAGCTCCCGCTTTGTGCAACTTGCAAACTGAACAACAAACTCACAGCAGCCAAGCAACACACAGCTGAATGCAGGAATTTCACGTCGAACCCGCTTTTGGCCAGGGCTTCTCCTTTCAGGTGACAACCATGTCCACTGACACCGAGACCGCCCCGGTTGTGGTTGTGGACGAGCATGCTGCTCGCTTGCAACTTCGCCCGCCAGGCCAAACCACCCTCGACCAGCTTGTCAGCTACTCGCTGCCACCGGCTCAGCAGCGGGACGGATGTGTCATCGAGCACAGCCTGCACGGCTTTTTGCATCTCGGGAGTGACATCCATGATGCTGCCGGAGGTGAAACTTTGCACGGTTGCTAAAGGCAGGAGAGGAGTGCTGTCTGTCTGTTTGTGAATGTTTTTGTGCTTGCGAAAGGTTCTGCGTGGTCCAGGAGTACTGGAGCAGTCCTGCTGGAAGTGTACTATATAGAAGTATAATATAGTGCATGGCGAATGTCCTGACCTGTTGGTTTTCTCTCTGGCCCCGAACTTAGGGCCTTACTGCCATCCTGCAAGCCGTCAGCTCTGCAAAACTTCGAGAATGCACACATGCTCAATCGCTTATACCAGCTGTGCCAGACTGTGCTGCTGCACTTGCGATGACAATTCTCCATGCAACAGCAGCAACAGATATGCATGGTACATCGACAGCCTTCAGGCTCGCACCTATACTAAACAGCCAGAGGGCTTGGCTATAGATCATGTGTCATGACAGCCAGATGGCTGCTCCTGAAATTGATGCACAGGGATTTCGCAATTGGAAACAAGTCCGAATGCTTTGGCATGCCCTTGGATTTACAGCTCGATTTGTATCAACTTCCTGCATCCAACAACTCAATTCCTGGATCCGAAGCCTTGGAATTTCCTTGAGGCATATTGCAAGCTGTGGGATTGTCGGATGCAACTGAAGGGCTATTGTAATCCAGAACAGCCGGATGGCTTTAACAAAATCAGAAATCGCCACGTTCAGCTACTGTAGAATCCAGTGAGCATGACATGAAACCGTGTGTCCCAAACAACGCACAGGTAGTTAGCTAAGTACTTAAATCCGGATATGCTAACTACTTAGTCGCCCTTCTATGACTTAGCTAAACAGTTGTTAAATTTGCCTAAACCATTAGTTAATCATTTGGCTAAATGTCGGTAAATAGTTAGTTTCCAGGGTAAATTTTAGTAGCACTTCAATGGATTACTCAAACAAATACACAACTTTCTTAATCAGCATAAGTCTTCATGTTGTTTAGCAGTAGTTAACAGGACGTATATTCATTTATACATACTTAATATCAGGATATATCCTCTTGCTAAACAGATATAGCTCTTTATTAAATACATATATGTCTCATAAAGAACATAACCGCGAGCGATCTTTAAAGNGACGTATATTCATTTATACATACTTAATATCAGGATATATCCTCTTGCTAAACAGATATAGCTCTTTATTAAATACATATATGTCTCATAAAGAACATAACCGCGAGCGATCTTTAAAGTAGCCGCAGCCCCCCCACATCGTCGCAGGCAAGGCCGTAGTTGCTCTTTTGTGCTTGCTTTTCCTGCGAAGTCCTTCTTCGCTCTCTTAATGTTGTTGAAAGTGAAATGATAATCTGCCATGGCTGAAACAAGAATGTTAAATTGTTAAATCATAGGATGATTGTGGAAACTGCTCCTTAGCTCCTGAACTTTCAAGGAGCTATCCAGCCAAGGGAATCAAGCCTGTTTTCACGTATGCACACCAGGGTTGCTCATTCAAGAATGAATCAGGAAAGGTTGCAATGACTCCGGACACAGAAACGAAGGTTGTGATACAAGTGTGTTAAATGATATGATGATTGTGAAGGCTACCTCCCTCCTCAACCTGCGGTCTTAAAAGGAGCTGTCCAGCCAGGAACGGTGTCAACTTCTTCAGGCATGTGTACCAAGCGTGCTCATTCGAGCTTGATCCAGGAGAATCAGGTTCCAATGGCAAACCTGGCAATCGAGGCCTGATTCTTGTGGAGTCTTCAAGATTCAAGGCTCATATTCCAAGAGAACAAACAGTTGTATTCAAGGGTTACCAGATGTTTCTAGATCCCCCGGCAGACCGGGAGTCCGACAGCGCTTTGGCAGAACCTCTGTCGGGAAGCACAGTTGCAGATGTGCTAGATTTACAGACAACTCTCATCTCTGATATTGCGCAGGTACGGCGTCCCCAGCTCATGTCCGTGACTGTAACAGCCTCTTCGTTGGACTGCCACTGTTACAGATCAGGCAATCCCCCTGCTGTTGATGTTAGAAACCTACGTCCTTCGGAACAGGAGTTGCACACACACACACACACACACGCACACATACAGAGCGGGCTTGTTTGTCGCAACTATTGAAACTGTCTGCTGCGGGCAAGAGGCCGCGCAGGACGCTGCGCTGGAGCCTCCCTACGCGTTCCCGCGCCTTGCCAACAATTACTTGTGCACTGCTGGTACCGGGTTTTGCGGTCGCCCTGCGAGTGCTGCAATCTGACCGCGCGAAGATGCAGCGAAGCCTCGTAGCTGGAAATCCTACGGACTACCTAGCGAATGCTACCCGCAACAGGCGTGGCTACACTCCTGCAGAGGAGGCCCGGGATCTTTGCGCTCAGGAGCCCTGGACGCAAAATTGAAATTCGAGCGTTCCGTCTAAGCTACTTGTGCAGCTGGTGGAATGTTGGATGTTGTTGCATTTAACAAAATCATTCAGAACTGTTCATGATATCTGCCGCCTCATCTGAAGCATCAAGTCGTGACGTGAATGCTTCGCCGAGGAGTCACTGGGATTCGCACGGACCCTCTTCTTGTCTGGTGCCAAGGCGGCCCATCTGCGATGCAAAGTCTGAGACCCGCCCATGACCACCGGTGGTCCAGTTTACAAGGACCAATTGCCTCCCGCATCAAAGAACTAACGAGCCTTGCTCCCCCAACTTTAAGCAGGATTCCGGCGGCAGTTGTGTTTAATATTAGGTGAGACATGTCGCTCTTTGAAAACCGAAGCCGGGCCGGTGCATTTCCAGCGAAGCTGTGATAGATGTGTGGTAAACACGTACTAATGCTTCATAATCGCCGCTGAAAGCAAGGTTGCAGGAGATTGTTCAAGGTTTCGGCGCGTTGTCGATTATTTTGTCCGACGAGAACGAAGAGCCACACTGTTGTGCAATCGTAGTCTGGTACGGGAACTTGCGTGGAGAGAAGTTGAGAGAAATCTTATCCCTGTAGCACACCTCTCCTGACATCCTACTCCAAGGATTTTGTCCCTCTATTGCTGTGGGGCTTGGTCTGGGCCCGCTAAACTGACATTGCAATCTTAAGACCGTGCACATGAGAGTAGATTCCTGGGTGCCTCAGTTTTCAACAATGTAAAAGGCAAAACGTGTCATGTCCCTCAGACACGTAATCCTTTCGAGATCTTCCAAAATCTTCATCCGATTCTGGCCACCTTTCTAAGCAAGCAACCCGATCGCTGACGCACTATACCTTCACAGGAGGGGCCATGTCGGCACCACCGCACCGCGGAAGGAACAGAGGAAAGGTGATCAATAGAACCATTGAATCATCTCGACCGCCACAGCGCTGTGCTGTGTCTGGGTCTGGCAGACACGACTGATTCGCCCTACCTGTTCATAGCCAAAGCTCGGAAGGGAAACAAGGGGTCCAAGGGGTTTAACCAGAAAATTTTTGCACGCAATCAATGTCTGCCCAGGGCGAGCTTTGCCATGCCATGTTCTGAGGCCGTCGCATATGTGAATTCGCGCAGTTTTCTGAAATGTCGCGCTACCTGTTGACACTCATGTAGCTCAGTGTCACCGAGTGAAAGCAAGAAAGGTTCGAAGGCTCGACTCTGTGGCCCCTGCTTGAGGCGAGATTCTTACAATGGTAAAGTCATGCAAAGTCCATGAACCTTGAGCAGTTCTTCAATGAGTTCAACAATTCTGTGGTTAAGGGCGAAATCCCCATTTCTCTATCCGGTTTCCTCTTGGCACTACCAGAGCTCGGTGGCACCATCAGCTGGGTTCCACTGCCTGTTCATCCACGCCAGCACCCTTCATCACGATATCCTACATGACATCAATGGCCAACCAAGCATTTTGATCCAGGAGAATGTGGCGCGGCCCGAGTGCTTGAATCCAGCACTGATACGCGCCGCAACAGTGCGATGCGTTTGGCTCTGGCTTCTCGCAGCGATGCGACACCACGCTTTTCCAAGACCATGCGAAGGGTCAACTGACCTATCCACCCTAACATTGGTGCAACATGACGACTGATCAGGCGCACCAAGTGCTGCCCGTCCGTCCAGTTGGCACGGACTGGACGATGCACAGCCTGCTCATTTGATTTGAAGCTTCTCCTCGAACGAGCCCCTGGCGACAAAGCTGCCCGGAATCGGTTCGCCTCTTCCAGAAAATCTGAGCACATGGTGTCCCACTTGCAGCTCCTACTTCCCCAGACTCACGAACGAGCATTACCGCCATGGTCACACATTGGTAGTTCTTGAGCAGACATTAAACAGAAAGGGTCAGCCTCCGGTTGCACGCAACATTTTGTACCATAGTACTATTCCCTGCACAAACTCGCCATGTATATCCCAGTACACTTCCTGTGATCTTGGCCTGCTCTGTAACCGACCAGAGCTGAGAGTTTGATGGTGAAACGCACGCAGGTTTCCCTGGTTCGCACAATGCAGCATACTCGCAAATGGGTACTGTATGCATGCAAGCATGAAACTGCCGTGAATAGCTTAATCTAGTTACATTCACTCTGCGTAGGTCTTCTTACGATTGTCCATAGAAAAGCTCGTGATTATGCCCAGACATGCAGCTCACATGACCTGCTTGATTGATATTCCCTTGTGGGGCCAGGCTGCCAGAGCTGGTGGAAGTTGTTCCAACACTGGCACAGCCGCTCAGAGTCTTGAATCTGGAAAAGCTGCATCTGCCTCGAGCAGAACTGCCCCGCATGCTTTCAGAAGTCATGTCAGTTGATCTAACCGATTCAGGCGTCCACCTGTCATGTATGTACCTGCGAGTTCGGAGTGTTGCGGGCAGCTTCGGTCAGACGATCTGTTGATCTTTTGGAACTGTTTGCCCAGTCGTTCTTCAGACTAAAATGACAAACAGTTCAGATCATGTGCTTGGAAGCGCATTTGGCTGTAAATGTCGATGTTGCTTGCCCTGGACATGTGGTGATCTTGACTGCGAGTAGTTATGATCTTCTTCCCATGCCGAGAGCACACAACCAACATGGCCTCACAAGACAAGGATCCAAGTTAAAGTGCATCCGAATCGGCACCTGACATCAGGTCTGTTCGCAGAACATTTTCCTAGCCATGGCAGCCTTTGCAGGCATCGGTCAGGTCACCCGTCTTGAGTTGGGGCGAGCACGCGATACTGCCAGCTGCATCGATGCTAGAGTAGAGGCCATTGCAAGATAAAATGGGTATTTAACATGGATTTAAGCTTTCACTGCCATATGTGAGCCTGAAACTTGAGCATAGATGCATCTCCAACGTCGTTTGAAAGCCTGACCCCTGCGGCTAGGGCCCTTCTGCCCCGTGAAAGAAACTTGCCAAACACGGTAGCAGGTACTTGCATGCTAGTCCTTAAGGGGGAGTATGGGATTGCTGCTTTTCCAGCACTCAAAGCATAGTCCAAGCAAGGTTGGGGCAATTGTCCATGACAAATGTCTGCCACTCCGAAAATGCTGCGAGTACGATCGTGACGAAGAAGATTTTGCCCCATGGCAGCACAACCATCCCACTGTACAGACCGAACAGCGGGGAAGATCCGAGGTCATTCACTCTGCATGAACCGGAAATTTGACATATACTTCTGTTCTCTGAGGTCTGCGCCTGCGGAGCCACGGACATGGTTGGGAGAAACAGCATATCTACAATCTGTTAAAGCTTGCTGATGAGGATTAGTCTTCAATGCGTGTTGGTTTGAAGCTCTTGACGGGTACTGGGTACGTCAGAGCTGATAACAGGCGCTTTATCGGAATCGGAGGTTTACTCTGTTATTTGGTACGTAGTTTCCTTGTTTTACCCGAGATTAACCGCAAAGACAATCCAAGAAAAGACTGCACGATCGTCATTCGTCTTCAATGGCTGCGGCCGCTGCCGCACGCACCCGAAGCCCTCCGGGCAGACGGCGCCCGGGACCATACCCTTAGAACAGTAACAAACGGATACTCCATGGAAGGCGACTGAGGGATGCCGGGCTTCGGAGGCCTGTTGGGGGCGCAGGGTGTGGAGGCGGGGTGAAGGCGTGGGCATGTTGTGGTGCCGAGTGTCGGAGGTCATGGGCAGGCATTGAGCCTGGTGAGCTGACAAGTATGGGTGAGGCACAGTGGAGAGTTGAGGGCTGGTGAGCGCAAGCAGACCTTGGACTCGCAACCAGGCGCTTGCTACTTCAAATGGCGCCGCCCCACCTTCGTCAAGAGGGGGTCGGCGGAATGCGATTATTCTGGCTATTGCTGTGGTTACTCTTCTTGTGACTATTATTAATATGTTCATGCTCGGTGCTGGCGCCTGCGGCCTGTCATGCGTAGACCTTCCAGCCTCGAGGAATCACCCACAATGACAGGAGCGGCAGAAAGTTTGGGCCGACAACAGGGAGATCCAAGGAGAGTGCGGGAGGTACACAGGTCTTCGCCTCAGCGTCTCTGTCTAGTCCATGCAGCCCAAGTTTTTCTACTTGAACAATGAAGTTGCTTGTTACGTTTTCAAGTCGGATCGCCGGAAGGCCGCAGGATCTTGACGACCACACCGCAATCACATAGTCATGCTAGTCAGAATAGCCATCACAGTTTGCAATACAGAGCTTCGGAAACGTCAGTCCATGCACTAGGCTCGCCAAATGCAATACAGGAAGCTTGCATTTTGGAAACACCTAGAAGCAGCCTGGCAAAATCCCACATCTGATTGCGGATTCCTCCATGTCCATGCTGTATTGATGCTCCAAAACTTGGTTCGATTGAACTCTGTACAGACCCATCATAAATAAAGTATCCCCCTGATAGGTGTTTTCGAGCGGATCCCTCGTCTCACGTGTAGAACTCCATACCAAACCCTGGAATGTAGTCCGTCTTCTTCTCCTTTGGCACCGCATTACCTGAATCCTTCATTAAACAAGGGTATTAGTGAGATGATATCGCCATGCTCAAACATATAGGCATCAGAAAAAGCGACTCGAGTAAATGCAAAGGCATTTCCTTGAAGAGGGCGAACAGGTTAAGTTTAATCCCGGCGTCAAAGTCCGCTCCCCGTGATTATCCGACCCCCCAGCCGAACAGTAAATGTTCCATGTGATTCAATGTGGGGTGGATCGATTATTAGTTGGAGGGATTACGATGCAGCCAACTCAGAAGGTTCCATGTCGAAGCTGATTGGCTCTTCAACGGCGCTCCTAGGCTTGAAGATGAAGCTGGTTCTTGGCTGTTTGTTTTGTGCATGAGAGAAGGGATGATAAGGAACACCATGGGAAATCTACTGGGTATCATATCGGGACTAACGATAGGGGATGCATTCTCACGCCCACATAATGATATAAGCATGAGCAGGGAAGCGATATCTACTCTCGCTCCTATGTAACATTTCTGGTAATGGGTATTCCGATATGCTTTCCCATGACTCAGTGTCACGAGACCTCTTAAGTACGGGACCCACAATGACAAGGGTTGGGTCGACTGGTCTGGCTTTGAGAAATACATGAGCCAAAAGTAGCGACCATGATAATCACGCGCATGATTTTTTGCCTTACTCATGGTTCTAATGGTGGGTATATATGCGTAATTTCCAGATTCTGCTGTCCCTATGCAGCTCTGAAAGTGATATCCAGGTGAAGAGTGCATTGTGTCCGACAGATCCGCAGGCCTTAAGGATGTGGATTTCGGTGAGAATTGAAGGCGAATCCTACCAGGAACCAACTGCACGCTGCCCTGAGAAGTAGCCTTGGATGTGTATGGTCAGTAATTACCCAAGACTGTATGTACGTAAGCACGTCTGCATGCTTTGTGCGACGCATCGGCCTTGCAGAAAGGTACGTGGCGGAGTCTTTGGAAGCTTGCGATGCCACTCAAAAACTGCCCGCAGCTTGTGGGAGCATGGTTGCATTCATGCTCCTGGGACTTTGTATGAGAAGGTTTCAAGTGGTATTCTCGCTCGATTTCTGTGATCGTTTCAAGCAAGTATATGATTGGTATTCATGCAACTAGGCTGATCTTAACAAGCATTTGATCGGGGTGGCAAGCCTTCGAATTGGAGGCTTCTATCTATCGTGCAATGAAGATGCAATCTCGAGGGCTGGGATTCTCGGACTCTTGGTGGGGCAGCGGCAGCTCCGTACGTTGGATTTAAGTTTCCTCTGGCTGTTGTCGAAGCTGGTCATATCTCCTTATACTGTTCCTTATACAGACATCAATCATATATGGAGGACGTGTCGGACCGTGTCGGGCTATTCTGAGTCAGATTCGGCACTGACGCCCCTGCAACGCAGACAAGGTGTTATGTACGCATACAGCCTCGAGGACATTCCAACAAATGGCTAGCATACAGCATTTTAAACGGCTTGCTGCACTCGCTCATATTTGAGGCACTGGTTTCCAGGTGTCTGTCGAACGTGCCCAGTAGCACCACGAAGTATGAAAGCTCAATTTTGCAAATTTACGTAGCTCTTCACCAAGGGTGGCTTCCTTGGGCTACTTCGCTGAGAACGCTGCGCGCAACCATTACGAGTGCCCATTCTACATGCTGCTCTGATTTGTTAGGCTCCGGAAGCGCTGTACAAGCTGGACGAAAGCAATGATAGCCCTCCGCATAGCAGCTTATATGCGACAGCAAATTTCTGCAACGCCTTTTGAAGCACAACAGCATGAGAGAGCATCAAGCCCATCTGTGTGTCATTGCTGTGCAAGTTGGCCTTTTCAATTTATTACCGATCGTAGAATGTCGGAAGGCCGATCTTGGACATGTTGCGTTCTCCGCCAAGGTTCCAAAACCTGTACCAGTGTGGCCAGGATCAGTCGAAGATTGGGGAAGCAATCGAGCGTTTTGCAGCTGCTACAGCTGCCGCTGTTCCTCGCCTAACCGTAAGGGGGTCGAAAGCATATTGAAAGCATACGGTCCCAAGCCAAACAGCTGACGGGTGTCTAACACCCCACAGCCTGCGAGTATTTCGTGTCTCTGTGCTGGAGGTCATCAACTGTGGAGCGATTGGCGGGACCCAGCGGGCCTACACGCGCCTGGCACCTTGGCCCAGAAAACACGCCATCTCGTCAACATGCTGAACCATGCAAACGAACATGTCAGTGTTCAGGACTGGATCAGGAAGCAGTGCACATTTCATACTTGCAGTGCGCATCTCAAGGCCCTCTTGCAAAGCAACAATATGGATAGTCCTAGCACACCAAACAGTGCAACTTGGACAAATCTCAGGTCAGCATGGTGCATCCGCCACGCCGTTTCTTCATGGTGTAGTAGGGATACAGAGAATTCAAGGCACGATTAGGTAGTTGCGGATTAGTCCTGAGACGAGGCATGCTAGAAAAGCCTTGTTCCCTCTCGGCAAGCCTGTGCCCGAGTGCTCAGCATTTGGCATGTGCCCAATGCCTGCGCAACCGTCAATGGCACCGGCAACCTGCTGGCCAGACGCCAAAAAATGGGATGTAGAAGCCCCACAACCCAAGGCAAGTGACGCAAGGCCTGTGCCCGTTGATTTCATTAATAAGCCAATTCTTCTGGAATAAGACTGCGTGTTCCAGAATGTTGTTGGCCAAGGGTGCATTAAAGTGGTTCGACAATACTCTTCAATGAGGGCCTTGGACGATTCATGATCCGCACCTGAGGCTAGTCTTTTTTGAGAGACCTGGTCAGAGGACCGGGTGATGTTCCACCTGCTGGGAGTGGGTCGCAGCCGCTCTTCCATGAGCCGCGATCGACTTGCGAGTATTCCCCAACAGGTTGGTCGAACCCATGTCCGTGCTTTGATCCTGGCACAAGCAGAGGGACCTTTCAAGACGACCTAGGCATAGAAATGCCTGGAAATGTGTTTCCCTCGAATTAGGTCCCTTCCAGGAAAATCAAGGCCTGATGGTTTGGGGTTTCTCTGAATGAGGATGCGACCAGCCCAGTTTTTCTACAGTTTGTAGTTCGGAAGCTGATCAGATTTGGGCCGAGGTTGATTTTTTCCTGCTCGACCAGGCCTCATGTCCTGATCCATCTGACAAATGGTGGATTTCCCCCTGAGACACTCGCACATCTGACAGAACGCCTTGCGAGGGTTGGTGGCTTGTACTGATTGATGCTCATTGACGATTCCTGCTCCTCACCTGAGGCTGCGCTGACTTTCGTTACCTTCCTATTGGACCTGAAAGGTAAGTCTTTTGAAATCCATGCCCACCGCTCTTAAGCGTATTGTCCTGTAGTAGAAGGTCCTATGAAAGCATCGCAAGGATGCAGTCAATGAGCCCGTGAGAAGCAGATCTTGACGAGCAAGACCACAGCTCTCGATCCTGTTTAGCAGTCCCTCGTAATTTGTATAGTAAGCCCTTTGGCAATCCGACAATGTTTTCGCCTGTAGCAAATAGGCAGAGACGTTCCACGTCCAACCATAGCAATCCCGGAGCCATTACTCAGCAGGACAGGCAAGCATTTTTTGCAGGTTGCCTTTGTGCCACAAGAACGAGTTTCGTGCAAGGTTGATTTGGAGCTTCCAGAGGGTATTTGTCTTGTGCAATGGCATAAGCACAAGAACGACAAGACAAGGCATCTTATGGATTACAGAAGAATTCGGGCAATCCGTTCTGGAAACACACCAAGTCTTTTTTGAGAGACCTGGTCAGAGGATCGGGTGATGTTCCACGTGCTGGGAGTGGGTCGCAGCTGCTCTTCAGTGAGGATGCGACCAGCCCCAGTTTTTCTGCAGTTGCATTTAAGAAGCTGATAAGCTTTTGGCCAAGGTTGAATTTCCTGTGCGACCAGGCCTCATGTCCTGATCCATCTGACAAATCGTGGATTTTCCCCGAGACACTCGCACATATGACAGAACACCTGCGAGGGTTGCTTTTTTATTGACAGATGCTCATAGTCGCGCTCTCTTGCCGTGAATTCATTGTTGTTTCGTGGTGAAAAACTATTTGTTCTGGAATTAGATTGTGTGTGCATCCGAAAGTGTGTGCTAACTGTGTCTCAAATTGGGTCAACAATACTGTTCAAAGAGGCCCTTTGAAGATTCATGCTCCGCAGCTGGGATGCGCTGACTGTCGTAAACCGCGCTGAAATAGACAGGCTTTGCTATTGGACCTGAAAGGTAAGCCTTCTCTAAGTGCCGCCTTTAGCAAATAAGATCGTCCCTGCAGAGTTGCTGTTCTTAAACTCGTGCAGAGACGTTCCACATCCAAGCATAGCAATCCCGGAGCCATTGCTCAGCAGGAACAGGCAAGCATTTAGGGTTGCCTTTGTGCCAAAGAACAAGCTTCGTGCAAGGCTGATTTGAAGCCTGCAGAAGGCAAAAAGCACGAGAAGGACAAGTAAAGCCATATTATGGATTACAGAAGAATTCGGGTAATCCGCTCTGGAAACACACTAAGTCATTTTTGGGAGACCTGGTCAGAGGATCAGGTGATGTTCCACGTGCTCGGAGTGGGTCGCAGCCGCTCTTCCATGAGCAGCGATCGACTTGCGCGCATTCCGTAGCAGGTTGGTCGAACCCATGTCCTTGCTTTGATCGGCGCAAGCAGAAGGACCTTTCAAGACGACCTAAGCATAGAAAAGCCTGGAAATATGTCTTCCTCGAATTTTGTCTCTCCCCAGGAAAGCATAGCTTGGTGATTCGGGGATGCGACCAGCCCAGTTTTTCTACAGTTTGCATTTCGGGAGCTGATCAGGTCTTGGCCGATACTAAAGGCTCCTTGCTAGACAAGGCCTCATATCCTGATCCATCTGACGAATCGTGGGTTTTCTTGGTGACGCCTGCACACGTGACAGAGCTCACGTCAGCCGGTGCTGATAGATGCTCATAGTTGTGCTCTGCGGCAGTGTGTTTCTTTGCAAGGTGGTTCAAGGCTGCATCCAACTGTGGTTCAGCGACAATCAACAAATGAGATGTTTAGCGCTTGGCGCTGATATCCCCCGGGTAAAAAAGATAAGACGTGGACTCTCGTAGTGATCAGCCACAACTGAAGGAATCAGTGCACGGACGCCTACCGGCTTTTGCGGATTGTGGTGATTGAGGTCTTGACGGGTTCAGGAGCTAAGGGTTTCGGGGTCCGACAGAGTAGTGTCAGACTGAGTGTTGCCTCGGACGGACCCGGAACGCTTAATCTTTCTACGGCTTGGAGTTTAGGGTAGATGGTTCAATGCTTTAGCTTTGGGGTCTGCTTAGCTGCCTGGGCGCAAGCTTTTCTCCGTTTTCGAGTCAGTTTGCTGCGCGCGGCGTATGCTAGGAGCTTGTCTAATCAATTACTTTCCCCCACCTATTCTACTTTCCATGCCAGCCTTTGCATCCTCAACCACTACTGCCGCCGATTTGATCGGGGTAGGCTTGGGGTTTGGGATGCACGCATTGGCCTGAGTCAGGGTCAAGGCTACGGCTATGTCGGCCCCATGTAATAGTTAAGACTGTGGACATTTGGGGTTGCGGTCCAGGGTTGAATTAGGGATGGAGGCGGGGGTCCAAGTTTCTAGGAAGAGTTTGCAACCTTAATTCCAAGCCCCAGAACCAAATCGCTTGGTGACAATAACAGGTTGGGTTAAACGAATGCCAATAACCAAGCATCGGATATAGAGTTTCATGGCCCGTGGGGAGGGGAAGTTAAGTTCGAGTGATTTGAGTAGTACAAGCAATTAGTTTATTCGTATTACTGGCAACTGTCTGTGCTGGTGAGATCTTACACAGTCAATCAATTAGTCAGTCAGTCAGTCAGCACAAATATTTATATAATTTATATCTATATATATATTATGTATGATATGTGTATGTATTTATATATATATACACACACATGTGGTTTTGACTGCTTTCGGCTTTTGTGTTTGCCACAATCTTGCTCGACAGCATGGGATTCTGGCAAGGAGCCCGAATCACGAGCTATGCTCAGTATGTCAGAGACGCATATCCGCGCAGACGGGACCAACACGGCTTATCTTTGCGTGCTAAACCTATTCCAACTCCCCTCAGTTCCTTGTGCCAATATTGCGTCAGGCTTGTGCCCGCGACCAAAGTATATGACGGTTGATACAGTTTTCCCATATACCGTACTGTCACGCTTACGTCGCTGAATCCAACTACTCCACTTCGGCAGCGGCTCCGGCTCGAGCACCTCCACGAGGCGCCGCCCCTGCGAGGGTTACAACTTACGAGGGTTAAAGTGAATCGAGGTGTTTTAGCCCTCCGCGAGGGTTAAAGTGAATCGAGGTGTTTTAGCCCAAGTGAATCGAGGTGTTTCAGCCCTCCGCGAGGGTTGAAGTGAATCGAGGTGTTTTAGCCCAAGTGAATCGAGGTGTTTCAGCCCTCCGCGAGGGTTGAAGTGAATTTAGCCTCTCGAGGGTTAAAGTGAATCGAGGTGTTTTAGCCCTTCGCGAGGGTAGGGTTGAGGGTTTAGGGGTTTATAGAAATTGTTAAGGGTTTGGGTGCCAATAAGTTTTGACCGAAACGTTTTGACCGAAACGTTTTGACCGAAAGTTTTTGACCGAAAGTTTTGACCGAAACGTTTTGACCGAAAGTTTTCTTTTTGGAACCGCATTTTGAATTTGGGGGTGGGGGGGGNTTTGGGGAGCTGTCGAGGGAGGGTGTGCGTTTTGGGGGTTCCCAGCGCTGCTTGATTTGTGCTTTCAACAACCATGGTACTTGGTCTATGTCTGGAGCACGTTTGCGGTTGTTGACACAGGCATGGACATCGAACTCCCGCTGCGACTTCCGTACATCGAAGCACACAGATTCCGTGCGACAGGCATGGACATCTGAGGCCGTAATTGTGGTTACAAACAAAGACAAGCAATTTCTATTTATCACTTTCTTGAGGGTTTAGGGTTTAGGGTTTATAGAAATTGTTAAGGGTTTGGGTGCCAATAACGTTTTGACCGAAAGTTTTTTTTTTGAATCTGTGTTTGGGTTTGCTGGCCGGGAGGGGGGCTGGGCTGCATTTTTTTGCTCGGCTGGGTTATGGGCTGGTGGCCCGGGCTGGGGGCGTGGCCCGGACTTGCTGGGCTTGGGGCTGGGGCTGGGGGGCTGGGCTTGAGGGCGCAGGGTATCTTGACGTCGTCGGCCTTTGCTCCACAAGAAACCCAATGGGGCTTAAACACCTTTTGGGGGGTTTTTGGGAGCTGTCGAGGGAGGGTGTGCGTTTTGGGGGTTCCCAGCGCTGCTTGATTTGTGCTTT
>BGNK01007162.1:0-13177 GCA_003297005.1 Symbiodinium sp. clade A Y106
CGGCCGAACGAGTCAGAATCGACCTCGGGGAAAAGCAAGGACTTTCACGCTAATCACGGGTGAATGGGGGTCTTGAAGTAAGACCGTGGATCCCAGGGTCTTTGGAAGACCAGGGTATATATATATATACAAACCTCATGTGAAAACGACCGACGGAACTTTTGCACATTTTCAGCCCTTGGAAGCCATGCAATCGCACGGATGGCTCCATGTTTAAAACACAGCAGTTGTCCAGCAGGTTCTTGCCTTTTAGGTTGTGGCATCAGCACCATGGCAAGCACACGAAAGAGGGGGTGACACGGTTGGCTGAGCAAGCCCTCCACCTTTCCTGCGCCTGTGTGGTTCAGACATGTTCAGACCTGTTCAAACTCTGAACCAACGTGGCGAAGTGCCAGCAGAATCTCATATATGAAAGACTGGCAAAGTATTCAGATTTAGTTTGTGGCATCAGCACCATGGCCAGCACACGAAAGAGCGGGTGACTCGGTTGGCTTAGCAAGCCCTCCACATTTCCTGACGCCGGTGTGGTTCAGACATGTTCAAACTCTGAACCAAAGTGGCAAAATGCCAACAGAATCTAATTCATGAAAGATTGGCAAAGTATTCCGATTTAGGTTGTGGCATCAGCACCATGGCCAGCACACAAAGGAGGGGTGACACGGTTGGCCTGGCAAGCCCTCCACATTTCCTGTGTGGTTCAGACATGTTCAAATTCTGAACCAAAGTGGGAAGTGGCAGCAGAATCTCATTCATGAAAGACTGGCAACGTATTTTTATTCCAATTTAGGGTGTGGCATCAGCACCATGGCCAGCACACAAAGGAGGGGGTGACATGGTTAGCCTGGCAAGCCCTCCACATTTCCTGACGCCCGTGTGGTTCGGACATGTTCAGACATGTTCTAACTTTGAACCCAAATGGCAAAGTGCCAACAGAATCTCATTTGTGAAAGCTTGGCAAAGTATTGCGAAGCCGGTACTGGAAACTTGACAAGCAGAATGCTAACGGCTAGCCCGGTAGCCCAGGAAATGATTGATGGCAATCCTGAGCTTTAGAGAGGAGTACTGTAGTGGCCGTACGGTCAGAACACATTCAAGTGGCCTCTTTTGTCGCTCGCCCAACATCATGCTGGTGCATGGCTTTGCCGACGCTCAGGAAGGCTTGGTTCTGGCCGCGAAAGGGAGCTGTGCCACCAATGGAGTGCCCCGGCTTTTTGCAGAGCACCCACCCACCAACACGATATGCCCACGTCGCACTCGCACAAGGACAGCCGTGCTTGCCCTGCTGAATGGCCAGCCTCCTCCTATCGAAGCTACAGCTCAGGACCGCGAGGGTTCGGAAGGAAAGCAAGCATTACTCGTAGGCCACATTAGGCGTGTTGGACTTTTGGGAGCTCCAGGCCGCTGCTGCGGCACGCCAGCAATTTGCTTTGTATCACGGCAGCATACTTGTGGGCCGTTCTGCGTATTCCGCACTCGCCGATGCATTCTACCAACAACTCGCACTGAGTTCAGTTCCTTTGGGTGTTGATAAAGACTTCTAAGGCCCATGCTGCAGAAAGTGCAGCAGGCTCCTTTTCATCACGTGCTGTCAGCTCGTCGGAGTCTCCGAGCTTATCAGTACGACTTCCAAACTCAATATGGTGCTGTCGAACCTGCGAGTGTCCCCGATAACGGTTGGACAGTGTAGCTTCTACTTCAAGCAGGTGTGCTCATGGGCGCCTCGTGCCGATGCCAGGCACGGTGGCATCATCCGACAAATGTGAGACTAAGAGTGTGCATAATCAAAGTTCTCATGAAGGGCAGAAATCCTCGCACAGTAAGCGCAGGACCTTGGAGCAACCGGCAAAGTGTCATGTCCTGATTGATCACAATCATGTAGGCTGTGCCGGATTGTCAAAGCACCTTGTGACCAAGTGCAGGGATCTTGACGTCGGCTTCCAAAGAGAGACATATCCTCTGCCCGGAGGACGTTGTGAAGCTCTTCACGGTGCGGACGCCGCAATCCTTCTGTCTACGCCTAGCACAGGGAGTCCTTGCCAAGTTCGACCGAGTTTGGTTCAATGCTTCTTGGAAGTTCTGAAACATCCGAAGCATAGAAGCATGGGCCCCTTGTGCTGGCACTCTGTCAAATTGCGTTTCTTCCGATTTTTCGGGCGCCTCCACGTGCGCCTCCGGGAAGTCTCCAGATGGAGCGGATTCCCCAAATTTCCCCACAGACGTTGCTGCGCGGCGGCCTTCGTTTTGGGCTGCTTTTGTAAGGACTTCATAACTTTTAACTCTGCGGCACACCTCCAAGAGTTTAGGCCCTAGGCAGTGGAAATATCATGTGCAAGTACCACCAAAATCTTACAGCACTTGCTCGGAAAGGTGAAGGAAGTGTGCTAGCTCCATGCATTTGAAACTCTCCTCTTCACTTAAGGCAACGGCAAGCTGTATTCTGGATGCAAACTGCGCTGAGACCCTTCCTGACTCGGAGCTGTGCTGCGCGGTTACGTGTGGCCCATGCCTTAGTTCACATACAATGCATGAAAAACAATGGTTACACGGGACAGAGCGGTTTGCTTTCGTGACGGCTTGTCGCTTGCTTTGAAAGGTAGAGAAGCAGCACGGCCCTGCCCCTTCGGCTAAGTAAGGGCTGTAGCATCTGTAGAGATATGTCGGAGGAATCGCTGGAGCACGGTGAGGCATACGCATCCGATGAACTCGATGGTCTTGTTACAGGATGCTTGGGGGGGATCGTCGTGCAGGAGGTGGTCAACGTTTTCTCGCAATCGTTGTGCATATGATACCGCCATGTACGTAGCTGATCTTAGAGCAGTTGTCACCGTGCCCCTGCTGCTATGGCCGAGATTGACGCCCGAATCCTTCCCAGCGCTGCTGCTAAAATCCGCAGCAGGCGCATCGGTGCAACCCAGCCGTGGTGTAATGAGCAAGCAGCACTGTCCGGGTCATGTCGTAGCTTTTGCCTTGCAGCTTTGCATGGAGCAAGTATGAGCAAGTGATCGCTCAAGCACCACGCTACACGCTGGGCACTACTCCATGGCGATCGCGGAGCGACGCCTTTGTGGAGGTCACCTGAGGTGCTCCACTGGTTCGGATTGTGTGGACAGGTGTGTTGGCCAAAGGTATACGTATCTTGTTGCAGGATCGTACTACGGCAGTTAATCATATTCATCTGTTGTCCCTGTATTATGGCGATGACGACATCTGAGATGGACAAACAATGATCATCCAGGCCCTGTCGGAATCGCAAGAGGCCTCGGCTTTGAATGTGTAATGCAAATAGATGTTGCTGATGCAAGCCATTCCATTGGCTGAGGCCTGTCATTGCAAAATCGCTGGTGACATCCCGCACTGATCAACAAAAAGAGTCCCTCGCATGCTTGCCTTTGTTGTGCGTGTCAGGGAAAAGCTGTCAGACGTGCATCTACTGCTGCACTCTTCTTGTCGCTTATTGATTGGAAGAGTAGCTCGCAGTCGCAATGAGACAATCTTGGGTGGTTGACGGGAGGCTGGAGGTGGGTGTTGCCGAATCCATCATGCATCAGCACTCGGGGTGTAGCCGTGTATCATATGTACAGAGAGAGCTACATTGTGAAAGCAGTGACAGAAATCAACTTGCAGGAGTACTTGGTGCGCACCATCAACAACCAGTCTTACGCAATCCGGCAGAAGACGAAGGACGAGCAAGCGGAATGTCCATGCCCGGCTGGAATGCTTTCGTCGTTCACCAGCTGCGAGGATGACATACTAGTCTCGTGGAGATATCTTTGCGAACGTTCTCGGGCAGTTGAGCTCGAAGGCACATCCGTGGCATGTGCTGCACATAGCGTTCGTCTGATGCCCTCTCTATCTTTGTTTTGGACTGTCATGACCTTGACAGTGTGCCACACTTGTTTGTTTGCATTTTTCCTTTTGTCTTCGCTTTCTTGCACGGTGGGGTCGTTGGAACTGCATGTTTGCGGGAGCAGACAGGAGCATCGTGTCTGAGACGAATTGTGTTGTTTTCTGGGCTAAGGATATGATAGGATGATGACAAGGAGAAGGTGCCAATCTGTACGAAGATTGAAATGCCCAAATGCACCAACAAAGTGCGGAGATGAACAGCCCTTGAGAAAGCACGCGCAGGTGACATAAGCGGCACCCAGAAGTGTTTGCAAACGTTCAAGTTGTGAGGCCGGAATCATGTTCTGGTCACACGGGCTCATTCCCCAGACGATGGGTTACGGCTTCGTCATCGCTGCAGTCAGTTAGATGAAATCGTCTTTGTCAGGTCAACGATTTGGAGGCGAAGATGGTGGCGACCCAGGAAGACCTGGAGGAAGCGGCTCGGCAGTGGGAGGAGCAGCCCGAAGCTCAACCCACGCCCGGCAGAACTTCTCACTTCGCACTGCTTCGCATTGTCGCGTCCCCGGGAATCTCACGAGGCGCAGTGCTCTGGAAGCCGATCGGGATGAGTATAAGCGCCTCTACGAGAAGCCCGAACCTCTCAGTCGCAGGAAGGAGCATTCCGAGTTGCGCGCGTGCAGCGAATCGCAGGTTCCTAGCGGCCCACGAGCGTGCGATGGCAGAGCTGGAGGAGTCGCAGGGCACGGCGGAGGACCAGGCGAAAAGGGAGGGGTGCTGTGTCGTGTCTGTCGTGGTGGTCTCTCTGGGAGGGCTATGTTTTCTTTAGAGGATCGGGCCCAGGCTTGATGGTCGGAGGGGGGCCGGAATTGGCCCGAGCGAGCTGTGGGCTTTGGTTCACTGGATACCTGGACCGAAGCTTTTAAGGTTTGTGGGAGCCGGGAAAGACTCGAAGCGCTTGGAAAGTGGTGTTGAATTGGCCTGAGGCAGGGAGATTCTTGAGCGCTTCAATGCAGAAATACTATTGACAAAGTGGAGGAAACAACGGCAACAACAAGGGGAATGCACCCGAATGAATACCACCCTCTGCCGGTGGTGTCTTGGTGCTTTGTTACGACCGATGGTTTCGCAGCTGGTACTCTTCCTCGATGGCTATCGGCAATCGGCGGCATAGGAACCGCGTTATTCCATGACTGCCACTCATGCCTTGCTTCATCTGGTTTGAGGCAGCTTCGACAGGATGCAGGGCTTTGCCATGACATAACGCAGTTTCCAGCGGCTTGTTCTCCATTAACAAGCCCATGGGCTCTGAAGAGCCCAAATGAGGCAGTGGGAGGCTCTGAGGCCGTGAGTCTCCCGTTACAAGTACGGGCCCACGGGGGAAGCCTTTGTCTTCGGCCTAGCGGGCCCCGGCCTCCTTCCTGTGGAAGAGCGAAACACAGGAAGTTCTTCTTGTGTTTCGTCGTTTTTCGTTTGACATGCTTTGACCTGGCTCTCTGATTTCCCGATGCAGGCCAAGAAGCTACAGGCGTGGTCGTGCTGTGGGTGTGGTGTGGAATTGTGCGGATCTGACGAACCGAAAGCACGCTGTTTGCCAGGTCCTGACTCTAGAGAAGCACCGCCTCACGGACAAGGTCCGGGTCACGGTCTTTTTCTCTTTTTGACTCCCAGTCAGCTCCGTGCTGGCAGGTGGAGGAGCTGGAAGATGCCAGTGGCCAAGACCTCTCAGCGGCGGCGCCCCCGGGGCGGATTCCGCAAGCTGCGCTAAGGACAAGAAACGAATGTCCAAGCAGCTGGCAGAACTACGGGACGAGGTGGGCCGATGCCTTCGACGATCTCTGGTCGTCTCAGAGTATTCAAGTTGATCCCATACTGAAGGTGGCCAAGCTGAAAGCAGAGTTGCGGAGGCTCGAATCCGGATCCTTTGTCTTTTGTCACGGGCATGGATGCCAGGCTGGGTGCTCAGCTTCGTGAGGTTGGAGCCCCAGTGGGGAAGACCGTTGCAGCCGCTGCTCCAGCGGCGCTTTAAGCGCTTTCGCTCCGCTCAGGGGGAGGTGGCTCTGCTCCTGGCCCGCTCGGATGCGCAGCAGCTCCGGGCAGACGCGAGGAGTCTGGAGGATCGAAAAGGTTTGCTTCAGAGCGCAGCTCCGGGGGGCAGCGCGGCAGCGGGGCAGCGCGCGGCGGCTCGCCGTCGCAGGACGTGGTCCCCCTCGAGAGTGATGGGCCAGCAAGGCCCTCTCAGCGGCGACTTCTCCAGGAAAGCGGCCGTCGAGAGGCAACCCAGCGGTTCCCAACAGTTTCTTTTGATGTTTTTTTTTTAGAGGGGGCTGTTCCAGGCAGAGTTGCTGGATCTGCTTCTGGCTGCAGAGACTACGGCAGATGCACGGCTGAAGCGACCTCTGCTCAGCCACGCAGCGCACAACAACCTCCCAAAATCACACCGTCCTTCGATCCGAGGTCTGCTTGAGCTCGAGGGTCCTGGAAATGAGCCTGATGCAGAGGAGGAGCCAGCAGGTAAGGGATGCAGCATCTGCTTTGCAGACGCTTGCTGGTGACATGGTCCACTCCCGCGGCAGGTATGAAGCCAGCTTCGGAAATAGGTGCCACCTGTGTTCACCTTGCATGAGCATGTGGTTGTATCTAGTATTATGGATACCAAAATTACAACGCCGTCTGTTGGCCTACGAGCTGTCTGTTGTGAAGGTGTTTTGCCAGCAGAGCGGCGATTGCGCAGACATGTCGAGAAAGAGCGAGATGCACGCTGCTCAAGACCTCTGGCCAAGTCGCTGTCAAGAGGTGTTTGCATCCAGTCTTCTCCGCACTTCTGTTCTGAGGAGCTTCTTACGTTTGCCAGAGATCTGGACACGGAGCTCGTGAAGGCTGAGCATCAGGCTCTGGAGGATTAGGTTTCTTTGCCGGGCTGAAAGGTTAAAACGGAATGCTACCACACCGTCCGGGAGATCAAGCAGAAGTGTGCACAGGCCTGGAGAGAGCTCAGAGCTACAGTCCGGGCATTGATTGGGGTGCTGGGTGGCCACTGGCACCATGAGATCGCAAGAGACGAGGAGCTCGAGGACTTCAAGACCACAGAGCTTGCCAAAGTAAAAGCCGACTTCCAGGAGAAGGCCGGAACATAGAACTGCGGTTAGCTCCGCTCCGCCTGGATGCCTTGTGTGTGCCTTGTGACAGATCGACGAAATCACTCGTCAGCGTGACATGCTCCAGAAGGAAGTTGAGGCAACCGTCGGCATGAACAGATGTGGTAGTTGTGTGTTGGGTAGGCCACAGACGGCTGGCAAATGTTTTCGTTGAAGCGTGTGGCTGGTGCGCAGTTGGGGGAGTCGGTCGCTCCGCACTTGCCGACGCTGAACCCGCTGGTTTCGCAGGCCCAAGTTTTGGGTTTCCGGCTTACTCGAGTCAGCTTCAGAGTCCAGCAGCTGCCTTGCCATTCAGGACCCTTCCAGAATTTGCGGTGTTTGTGGAGACCTCAATGGACATGACTCATGACAGCGATAGATTACGAGATGCTCGCAGATTCCAGAGTCAGGGCTCGGCTAAAGACCCTCGTTCAAAGAGCTTCGTTGCCCCTGAAAAGCAAGCGCATGCGGCTGCCGCAGCATCTGAAAATTTGTGACCGGGTTACCCAAAGACTTTGACTCAGGTCGACGCACAATCGTTTTCGAAGGTGCTCTGAAGGTGTATCCTCAGAAAAGATAGCTGCCACCACATGGTGCCCAATTTGCCGCGAAACGTCCAAAGTGACAGCACTCGGCTGCTTTCGCAAAGCAGGCCAGTTTAGTTTCACCGCCAGGTCAAGCAAACGCTTGCCATTTGGCAATGCGCATGATTTCAGCATGCATGTGTGACAAGACTTGTTGGAGGGCTGCTGTAACGAGACAAGCTTCGTGCAAAGCGCGCAAGGTGTGAACGTTCCATGATATCCCGCTGGACCCGGCTCAGTCGGAACTGCGAACTCGTCACCTTTGCCAGTGCAGCACTGCAACTCGGATGCGCAGCTGAAATATGTGTTCATCCCCGGCCGTTGAAGTCACTGTGGCATACAGTGCAGGCCACCATGACCGACGTTCCGCGCAATGTGGCTGAGGGCACCGAGCGTGCATGGCTCTCAGGTCTCTGCATTGGGGAATGTATTCGGCATGTTTTTGGACTCTAAGTTGGCCATGTGATTACATATCCTCCACGAATGGCTAGCTTGAGAACGGATACCCAAACTTCTGTTGTGTTGTGGTCGCCGGGGAATCGCTGTTCTGTTCTTGCGAAGCTGCAGGAGAGCTTGGGATGGTCCTGACTGTGCCAAATCAGTCCGTCAGGTCAAGAAAGGATTGCCGGCCATGCTGAAGGGTGGTGTTTTGGAGCTCAGCTTCGAACGTCGGTGGTGGCTGGTGAATTCCAGTGAATGGCACTTCCAAGGTGATCATGGACGTCATGAACAAGGAGCAGGCAAAGATAGCAGAGGAAGCAGGAGCTTGTGCCGTCATGGCTTTGGAACGTGGCTCGGCTTGCGCCGAGATTTGTCCTAGTGCCCTGCTGCCCTGCCTGGGCATCACAAAGCTCAAGCGGCGGTTGTCCTCTGAGGCATCCCAGCGGACATCCGCCAGAGCAAGGTTCGAGGGAAGAGACACCACTGGGGGCCGGAATCGCGACGTGTTGCACAGAGCTGGTGCCCAGGGCGTTGCCCGCATGTCGGATCCGAAGATGATCAAGGACAGCAGAGCAAGCCTAAGGAATGCTCAACAGAAGCATCGAATGGTTCAAGCTACAAGAAAGGAAATCGTCAACTCGGTGTCTATCCCTGCCGGGCGCTCATTGCGGAAGCCGCCACAGGATTGCATCTCCAGCTGCTCGTTTTCTGCATTTGTTCCAGTAGTCGTGCCAGGTGATGGCTAAATGCAGGATCGGCCATTTTGTCGAATCCCAGGTGTCGTTTGCACGGAGAGGAGCTTGTTCTGGGAAGTTCACAGTTGCATGAAGGGCATGGCTGCCGGCGTTGCAGGTCCTGCAGCAAATTGGTGTCGATTGCATCGACGAGAGCGAAGTCCTCACTGTCGCCGACGAGGTCATTTGAGGGATCTTCTCTGACCCGAACTGCTAGTTGACTGTTACACAGTCGATCGTTTGAGCGAATTGGGAGGGCAATCATGTCAACAAGACGAAGCTCTCGACTCAGCATGCCCAGCAATCGAATCGAAGTGTCGAATGTGGCAATTCTGCCGACCACAATGGTCTCCCGCAGGTTTGCGAGTTTGAATAGTCGAAGGCCACGTTCTTTTGGAATCGAGGGTTTGGGGACGTCGAGACGCGCAAGCGGGAGGGCGTCAGATTTCGAGCCCTTCAAGATGTCAAGCTTTCGAGCTCGAGCGGCTGCTTCAAAGTCTCCAAGCTTTGGCCAGTGCCGATTTCGATCGACCAAAGCTTGAAAGTTGGAGAGAGAAGGACTTCTGAAGTTTTTAGTTCCAGGGTTTGAGGGGCGTGTGCGAGCTGGAAAGTTGATTACAGTTCGAAAGTTTGAGAGCTTGAAGGTTCGATAGTTTCAGAGTTTGAGCTTCTCGATCGAAGTTCGCTTCGTGGGTTTCGATTGAGGAAGCGTGAAGTTTTGAAGCGTGCCGAGGGTCGAAGGTTTAAGGGTCCACCGAGTTCTGATTCTGAAAGTTTGAGAGGGTGAATGTATTAAAAAATGGGTCTAAAGGGCTGGCATCCAGTCAGGTGGATGTACGCTGAGTTAACCAACCCCCGGACAAATCCTGCAGAGGGTGTCCAAGAAAATCTGCACACAGTGTCCAGCCAGACCCCCAGCCAGGAAGACGCATGCACACTGCCTTCTGTGTCCCGGCACTGTGTCCGAATTTTCTGGTTTCGGTTCCGTGGTGTGTTCGGCTTCAGTTTTCGAAATTGAAGCAGCAAAGACGCCCACGACACGATTGTCAAGCCTGCGTGGACAACGCAATCTATCTACAACTTTACTTTGCAGCTGCCTCCAGTCCAAATTGCACGTTTCATCTTCTGAAGAGTTCATGTTTCCGATACTGCAAACTTCCAATCTCTTCAGCTCGGAAGCGTTCGAACTCCTAAGCTCCACGGCATTCACTATCTGAGGAGCTTACAATTTTCAAAGGCTTAAAGAGTGTAAGTTCGAAACTTCAAACTCTCACAACCCCCGAATTTGCAACCTTCCACACATTCAATCCTTCGAGCTTTGAGTCTTTTGATCTCGAGTCCCTGAAGTTTCAACTTGCAAATTTCGCAAAGCGGAGATCTGTGGAGGCATCACGCGGATGCACCCACGCCGCGCCGTCCATGGTGTGGCAGCTTCAGACCTTCAACCTGATTCCCTTTATTTCTCGTTCGAACCTTCCAATTTCTCGACTCGTTCACGCTTTCAAGCTCGAATTGTTTAATCATGATCGGTTTGTTCGTGAGCCTCCAAAGCTACGTACTCGTGCCCTCCACGACAGAGTCTCAAAGCTTCCTCTCGTGACACCTATCGATTGCATTGTGGAGGATGACGACCTGTGGTGCCAGGGTTTTTGTTGGAGACGAGAGTGCCCCGACAAAGCCTCAACGTGGTCGCTTGAACTTCGTCAGACCTGGTTGAGCAGATTAGGACTCTCTTGTGTTTGCGGACTCTCTTGTCTTTGCAAATCTGGCACATCTCAGACTGAGGTTCAAGGTGCCTTTCGTGCAGGGCACTCAGCATCCGAGCTGTTTTGGCGTGAGAGGCTCGGAAAGCCTGAGGTGCGGCTGCCGAAACTTGGGCGAGGCGCTGCGCCGCATCGCCGAAGGCTGGGCGATGGGCACAGTGGTGTTTTGGATTTGGGGGGTTGGGGGTATATTATATACTATATGTTTTATCTTATATATCTTATATATTATAATTATATTATAACTTGTCATCAGGAACCCCCAAAAGTAGTGTTGGGCTGTTTGCTTCTGCAGGCGCCAGCATGATCCGCACGAAGGGTGAGGCCGGAACAGGCGACGTCGTGGAGGCGGTGCGCCACATCCGGACGCTGCACAAGGACACACCCCATTGAAGGCTCCCCCCCGCAAGAGCCCAAGAGACTCTGTTCATGGATCCCTTTCATCTTGCTTCGTAACAGTGACCGAGAGAAGTTGGGAGTTTTTAACAATTTTTGATAGTTTTGTTGTGACGTGACCTTGGTAAACTTGAGCACTTGGATGCACAGTGTCGATGTCAGTCTGGGCAAGAGTAATGAGCGCCAGCGGAAGCCATGGGGACCAAACCTTTTCAATGCTTTCATTTCGGGCGACAGTGTCACTCGAGAAGAACCGGAACCGCCGCGGTGCGGTTTGCCCCGTTGCAAAGCAACTTCGTTGTTGCTGTCACTATGACCAACCATGGGGGGGGTGAGGGGGGCTACATGTCCCAAGCTGCATCCGACAGATGCAGCAGCAAAAATGCGACACAACTCCTCCTCACGTCGATTCGACCCTAGAAGCTTCAAGAGTCGCTGACAGCGACGACTCGTTCTGAAAGATCTGTAACGCAGTATTAGTTGTGGCATAGCACATGTTCTGTCTGACACACCTCTCGAGAAGACTGTATCCGAACTGGAAGTGTTCGAGCTGTGGCTGCGGAGAATGGTGTGTGTTAAAGGCAACTGACGAGAGGTGGAGCGCTTCTCGCGGCAAACGATGCTTTCACTGGCCGCTGGCTAGACTTCCCCGCCATTCTTAGTCTTTTCAGGAGATGCGAATGGTGCAGATGATGGATGACGACGAGCTCTTCACCTACGCCAAGGAGCACAGCAGAACATGGGTGGGTTCTTTGGTCATGAGTGATCATGTGGGCGTATGTTTAACGCACAGCCAGCCAGGTAGTAAGTACTTTAGACTACTGTGCGTCAGACGTGTGAGGGTTGTTGTTGTTGCTGTTGCTGTGTCCGTTTCTGTCGTCTTCGTCGTTGTCGTTGTTGTTAGCATTGTCAGGCTTCCAATGATTCAAGGTTGGCGGTGGTGGGTTGAAGTGCATGATGCCAGGAGCCTTTCTTTCGTTTGCAAGAAATTGATGTGGTGTGATTCTGCCGGCACACCTCACTCTCTCCCACGCCAAGGACGCGTTTCAAGGATCGTTTCGTTGGGCAAGGAAGTCCCAGATCCTCACCGGCCAAACAACTCGGCATGACTAGTGACTAGTCGACAGCTAAGAAGGGTTCTGTGAAGTGTATCATCGAACTTCGTCTGTCGAGTGTGCAGACTTCAGACTCCTGCCAACTGGTCAACAGATCGAGGTTGAGAGACGCTTGTTGCATACTTCAGATCTGCGGTTCACGAAGTGAGTTCAGCAACAACTCGGTAAAGAAGCTCTTCTCGAGCACTCTCGAACCATGCCGACGAATTCAGCGGTTCGTTCTGAGCCAATCTCGTAGCAGCTGCTGTGCCTTTGGAAGGAAGTCAAGGTTCCAAGGCAAGCCACTGCTCACAGGCGACAAGTTATCGCAGAGAAAGAACCACCAGGCTATGCAACGCTGGAGTTCCATCTGCGATAGAATCTCAAGCTCCCTTCGTGATCTGCAGGTCACATCTCAGAGACTTGAAGCCCATCTTTTTTGCACAGATGCTTTTGAGATTGTGGAGCAGTACATAGGCCAAGAATCGCAGACCAAGGCGATCTCACGTTGACATGACTCCCAGCTATGTGATGCAACAGATTCCTTGGGGCACCGGCATGTACTAATACTACCTCCACCCCCCATCGTTTTCCATCACCCTGCGTTCTGAGTCACTACACTTTGGTTTGCTGCCACTATTGCCCGAGTGCCCTGCTTTCTTGTATCCCAGCTTCCCAACATGGTCAAGGTGGAAGCTAAGGCCAAGCTTAAACGTGGTGTTGTCACGGANGCTTCCCAACATGGTCAAGGTGGAAGCTAAGGCCAAGCTTAAACGTGGTGTTGTCACGGACAGCAAGTCTACTTATGGAAACAAAGCAGCTACCAACAGTGCCTTCAAAAGGAAGCATGAACTGAAGTACTCGTCTTCATCCTCCAAAGGGTCCCGCCACGTTGGTCTGCGCGGTCTTGACCAAGTCACATTTGAGGAAATCCAGAAGCTTGGCCAACAAGCAGCTCGCAAGTATCTAGAAAAGACAAGGGTCATTCTCAAACAGACTGATCCCAAGATGTCCTTTTGTGTGTTGGGGTTGCCTATGTCTGCCTCTGGAGATGGGAGCATGTTTCGCTGCAGCAGGCGCCAGTGTGACAAGAAGCCGAAGTTGACTAACCCCGCCGTGGCCTTTTCTCCTCTTGCTGGATTCGTATCTGCTGGTTGGGAAGTAGACTATGTCATGTGCTTA
>BGNK01007163.1:3084-18355 GCA_003297005.1 Symbiodinium sp. clade A Y106
GATACCAGAGATCAATCACTTTCCCCAGTCACACCCAAGCAGACATTCCTTTGTGACGTCAAGCCTTGGTCCAGTCTTGAGCCAATGCCATTCGGCATTGTAGCATTCTCAAATGCATCGTGACATTAAGGTGCATCATTGGTCTCGTGTCATTTAACAGAGAGAGAGAGACGGACGTTCGACTTGTTGAAGGTTCATGTGTTCGTCTAGTCTAGTCTAGTTTTATCTTGTCATTTTGGTTGATTTCTCTACTCATCTTCTCCCTTTCGACTTGTAACTCACTGGCGTAAGCATGTCATCAGTGTTTTACATGTGCACAGGGCTCAAGGTCTTCCTTCATCTGTATACAAGGCTCGTGCTACTTGCTTGGATGTATATTGGACTGGCTTCATATGAGACCCAGACATCGAGGAGTTAATGCTTTCTTCGTGAAGTTAAGGTTGTGAAAAACCTTGAGATCTTGGGGCGCAGTTTGGGGCCTGATTCTGGGCGTAAGAACAAGCCCTGATTCAATCGAAAAGAATTTCAGGCCACAGAAGCCAGGATTGAAGAATTTGGGATCCTCGGATTGCGAGTTAGGACTTAGGGTTCGGGGCACAGGGTCCATGGCTTAGGGCATTCGGGGTTCGATGTTTCAGACTTGAACTTGTGGCTGAGGCTTCACAATCGATTTGCCGTTTTTTTGTTTTTTTGTGGCAGGTCAGCCTTGAGGGCTTGCGGGACAGAATTCTAGAAACATACTCTGTTCAACATGTTCGACTGTCTGAAACCTGTTCCATCCGAAGTGATACGATGCTGCATCAGCAATCGTGGACCAGACCCTGCGGCATATGTCCAGCTACTTGTATAGCAGGGGCGTTGGGGTCCTGTTTGTCTGTATATTACGGCGACCGTCAGCTATGGCTGCTGTGCTTTTTTTGTATTCATGCAAGAATCCTTGCCATGGCACCGGTTGGCTAAAAGAAGAAATTACATCGGAGAGTATCGGTGGTAGGTCCTTGGCAGCCTAGAGGATAAGACAAGCCCTAGAGTGACGAGACGATCCAGGTCACGCCTGCAATGATGTGGGCAGGTATGAACTTTGCGGGAGACGGGCGACGGCGCAGATACACTGCCTTTCGGCTCTCCCATGGCTAGGACGTGGGGTTTAGGAAGTTTCGGCTTGAGAGTTCAACTCCAACGACTCACGCTATTAAACAAAAGCATGTTAAAATTAGCCCTTCAATCCTACCATCTCAGTAAAGGTTGGCCCATTTCGGTCCGGGACCTGTGCCCCGAATGTCGATTCCCGAGGTCCACCTCTGATTCCACAGTCCGGAATCCTCCAATGTAGAGGCCACCGTAGAGGCCTTTAATCACTAGACTAGATCGCCTTCTGGATGCTGGTTTGGGGAGTGTGCTGGGCTGCCTGCCGCGCTGTTCCGATTCCCAGATTTGTCCGAACCCTCTGGGTTTTAGGGAATTTGAATTGGGGTAAATGCCTTCACGCCTACGACTTCCTGACTGTACGCAAAGGAGTGTACCTGACAGGGACACTGTCTGATCTCTTACCAAGCCCTAAACCCTCAACTCCACCAATCTCGTCTAGGCCTATGCAGCAAGTTGAACCTTAAAGCCGAAGCCTGTCCATCCTCGGAGTGCCCCAGAGTGCAGAGCCTGGATCCATCAGATGTCACCGAACATTATGCTGTAAATCCTTGCTCGTGTCGCTCGGTTGTTGTTTTGATTTTAAGTGTTGGCGCAAGTGATATGTCCGGATAGTGCCTTATTGAAACTGCAGCGAGCGTTCTGTAGGGCTTGTCAGGAGTTGTACACGGTTTTGCAGGAATTAAGGCGAAGGCACCCTGAAACACGCCGCTTCTGTGGAACATAGTCTTGGGATCTGATATGCTCTGGTGTGGGCCAGTAATAGCGTAGGCGGTATTGTGTGTTACTCATAAATTTAATATGCTTACGATGTCCACGAGCCCTACTCTGATTTTTTCTGCCGCTGCAATCCTCCCGCTCGTGAGGGCACCACGGCTCGGCTTTTGGGATTTACCCCAACGGTCCATGTACATGTACCTGTCCCCAAAAGTACGTACTTTCAGCCTTAACGGATTGCTACAGAGGTACTTTAGGGCCAACATCCATATGACATGTCATAGCACTATGAACGCTTATAAGTTGTGACTTTCGAGCAACTTGGTGTTTCCACGATGGGTCCCAGTCCAAATCTAAGCCGGCGGAGTTGACAAAGTTTACGGTATAGTGGTCTGGCTCTTGGGTCGAAGTGCTTGCGGCCTAGGCCTTAGGGTCGTGTACTGGTGGTGTCATGATAGCAAGACCAAAGCCATGAGCTGGAACGGTTCCAAACCTTCCAACCCGCGCGCGGCTAGGGATACGGTCTCAGCCGCCTCTCCAACAAGGGCGACAATGAAAAGACGAGACTTTGCCCCGAAGGCACGTGGCTGTAGCTTGGACAGCCATTTGGGGGGGGGGGGGGGGGGGGGGGGGGGGGGCGGGGGGGGCCCCGGGGGGGGGGGGGGAGGTTGGGCGGACGGCCGGGGAGGCCCCGAGAAGGGGTAGGGTTACGTTGATTGTGCAGCTTCAGGCTTTCAGGATGTTTACGTGATTAGGGGTTTGGGCTCCACGGCTGCAGCGTGTCAGACTCACACTTTTCGGGCGACGGGCGGGAGCAATAGCGCGGAAATTTTAAGGGCATCGAATACGTGCTTTGCGACAGGCTCACAACGGGTAAGTATTATGCATTTGTACATATATATATATATATGTATGTATGCATGCATGCATGTATGCATGTAGGTGGGCAGGTAGGTAGGTAGGTAGGTATGCTATGGTATGTATGAGTGTAATGGTATGTAACACTATGTATGCGTGTCTGTCTGTATGTATTTATGATTATATGTATGTATGCATGCATGTACACATACACATATGCATACATATGTACTTTCACATATAAATACAAATACATATACATATATTTATGTACACATGCACATAGACATACACATGGGTATATATATATATACACACAGATGTATACATGTTCTACACCTGCTTGGTCTTTTCGCTTCCTTCTCGTCGGCAAGCAACATCTAATCAACGATAAGGCCGATAGGGCCATGTGCACGGTGCACAAAGATCCCGAGTTTAAGTACAGTTAAGGTGCATTACAGTATGAAGGGTGGGAGTAGTGATGCCATATGCCTTTGGAGCAGATATGTTGAGCTTGCTGTGGCTTCACCATCTTCGGCCTCATGGCGTAGTATGCTGTGATGTCTACCGACTTCTTCCGTGGCCAGCACAAGTGCTCACTGCCCTCCGAAGTTGCTATCCTATAACTCCGTTCCGGAGGAACTCATCCCCAAACCCCAGAGCTTGGAAACCTACATCCAGACTCCATGACTAGTCGAAATGGCAAAACCTCTAGGAAGCGCATGGAAGTTTGCTCGGGAAACAAATGGGACGGAGCCTCGGCTGTGATTGGCGTTTTGGGTCGAGCGTCTGGCCGTTTACTATCGTTTAGTTGGGACTTAAGATTCAGGGTGACGTGAAAAACCGAAGCAAGCCGCTGACATCCCGTTCGGGCAACTAGGACAGCCCGGGTTTCGGGCGTATTCACAACAGTGCCCTACATGATTTTTTCTTAGAGCTTCATCGTGTTTCTGAACTGCTCCGACTGTCCTACTTACCACAAAACTGTTGACTTGAGTGCAAAACCCAAGACTGTCAGCTTCCGTTCCCGTCCAATGCGACGCAAACCGTGATCGCTCATTGTGGCTTTGTATGCCCGGTGCTTCTTGGTCAAGTATGTTGTTTTTGCCGGATATGCACCCAAGCACTCGCTGCGTGTTGAGCTAAGGGCCGAACCTCTTATGGGTCAGACATCGGGGTATTGGGTCTTTTGAACGAAAGCATGCACAGGGTCTAAGGTTTAGCTTGGCTTTAGTCCCCAGGGCTCATAGTGTTTGGTGTTTAGACTGAACTACTTAACCCGAAAATTGGAGAGGCTGACTGAGGCACAGGGTGTTGGGTTCAGTACAAACGCGATACAACCTACCAACCTCTGCCTTCAGTTCCCTCTCAGCCCCAAGCTCTAGTCTCTCAGCCCTACACCCTACACTCCGGCCTCATTCAGTGACCTGTGCCTGGGTGTCGGACTAGCTGCTAGCTTCTGTATACCTACTGCAAATATACCCAGCTCCAAGGCTTGTGCGAATGGCCCGCATGGCAGCCTAGGCTTAGGATTGGTGTCTTTACTCCAAGCTACAGTCTCTAAGAGGCTCTCAGACCAAGCCTCCTGTGCAGGACTTGAGAATTCAAGAGCAATCCCTCCTTTGGCCCATGGCAGGTATGTACTATGGCTCATGCACGAACGGTCAAGTCATGCACACACAGAACGACGCGTGCGATCGACGAAGACGGCGTGGCAATAGAAGAAGAGAGCAGGAGCCTCGGCAACATTGGCCCCGCCCTCTTCCAAGTTCGTGGCGTTTGCTTCCTGCTTCCCTTTTGCAATTTTTGCGGCTCGAAGGTTCGAATCAGTAGATAAATAGCCCCATCTGTGACGTGTGGATTGAAGCCATTTTCATGAACAAGAAGTGTGGAGTGATTCGTTCTGTTTTCTGCAACTCCTTGCTTCAGCCCTATCTGTTTGACTCCATCTTTCGAGACGAGCCCTTGCCCACTAACCCCACCAGTCACCAAGTAATCTAAGTACTTCAGTAGCGAGGTTGTAGGTGTGCTGTATATGCATTTGTGGCAAGTAAACCACTGAACGAGTTTGGTGTTTTGAACTCAACGTACGTATAGATATATGTATGTAGACGTATGTACGTATGATTATGTATATACGTATATATATATATATATATATATATATATAAATGTAGATGTATACACATACACATACACACCCTATGTGTATGCACGATGTCAAACTATATATTGACATATTGCATTACGGAATGCTCTCTCTCTATATATATATGCACATACTAAGCTGTTTTTCTAGATATTGTAGGTGATATTACATTATGCTTGGTCATATATATTTGCTTGTACTATGTTGTTTGTCTGATGTCTTTTCAGTTTTATGTTATATTGTGTCATAGTGTATCAGGTTGTAACACTCATAGTCTATGGCCATAGAACATGCTTTATTGCTCTGTTTTGCTGTGTTATGTTAGAATATATAGTGTAGTATAGTCCAATAGAGTATAGACCGTATAGTATAGTATCGTATTGTATGGTACAGTATAGCATAGTATAGTATTGCATTGTATTTCTTGGTATAGCAAGTTGTATTGACATGTAATTCAACATATGCCATGATTTATTGTAGTATATCATGACATGTCATGTTGTTTCATATATGTGTACACGCATATATATATATATATATATATGTATACATATATATATATATATATGAGAGAGAGAGAGAAGAGCCTTTAGGGTCCATTTAACCATTCCTAGTCATGTACAGAAACGAAAACAACTTAATTAACTTAATTAATTTAACTTATTTAAACAATTTGAATAATAGAGCTGGCTTGAATTCTATTAATGTAATTGTGTAAATTATTTAAATCCGTCGGGGGATTTAAAAATTCAAATAATAGAATTGGCTTGAATTCTATTAATTAAAATTGTTTAAATTGTTTAAATCGGCCCGGGGATTTAAACAATGTAAATAATGGAATTCGTTTGAACTCTATTATTTACACAAAATTAAATTGTTCAAATTGTTTGAAGTAAATAGCTACCTGGGAATCCGGAACCAAAGACTAAGGGAATCTGGAGATTCCCACCGAATTAAATTAATTTAAACAATTTAAACAATGTATTTTATTTAAATTGTAGAATTCAGATGAATTCTATTATACAAATTGTTTAAATCCCCGAGCCGATTTAAACAGTTTAAACAATTTAATTGATAGAATTCAAGCCAATTCTATTGTTTAAATTGTTTAAATCCGCGGGCGGAATTAAATAATGTAAACAATTTAAATAAAAGAATTCATATGAATTCTATTATTTAAATGTATTAAGTTGTTTAAATTGTTTAAATTAGTTTATTTCGATGGGAATCTCCAGATTCCCTTAGTCCTTGGTTCTGGATTCCATATACACAATTCAATTCATTTAAATAATAGAGTTCAAATGAACAAAATATTGAAATTGTTTAAATCCCCGCTGTACATGTACCGATGTGTTGAATGTGACTGAGTAAGCCACCAAGCCTGAAGTGCAAACCACAAAGATAATGTGCCAAGACAAACACCAAACACAATCAAGCCGAACAACATTTATTTCTAGCGCTGAGTGAAAGAGTTGGCTCTGGAATGAAAACATATATATATATATAGCCAAGGGAATATGGTGTACGTAAGTGTATACAAAAAGAATAGAATTTCATACGGAAAAGAAAAGCAGGCGGTTAAATACACCCCAAAGGTTCCGGGCTCATATATATAATATGTATATGTATATGCACATATGTTTTTTGTATGTATATGTGATTGTATGTGTATGTATATATATATATATATACAATAACCTATGTACATATGGGGTCGCCTGTGATCCGACTTTTGGTGCCCCGGTCCTGCAGTGCTGCGGGGACACTCAACTCCAAAGGTTGAAACCTTCAGAAAGACAGCTGAGTTCGAAACGATCGGTCGTTTCGAGGCAAGGAAGGCCCTGACACCTCGAACCTTAATCCCAGATCAGACAGGGTCGGATATTCAACCCGAAACACCAAATTACACAATGGGGAGGCGGGTTGACCCAAACTCCAAACCTCAAAACCCGCAACTTCTAAGCCTTACACGGCCACCTCAAACGATTTTGGTTTACAGGATTGAAGTTCTGGAATTTTCGGGTTGTCTTGTATCATAATGAGCGCGAGTATAAACCTTAAGCCAAACTCATCCGTCCAACCCTTCAGCCCCCAAACGTGAGCCTTAAACCCCAAAATCCCTATCAAGAGCCTTCAAGAAATGCGCAAACCTCCAAAGCAAACTTAGGAGGGACGCCGTCGCCAGACCCAGATGGACAAGGCCTCTGGGGCACGGTCTCCTGGTACGCACTGGGTTTAGCACAACTACTATATCTTTGGGCTTGGGTGGAGGACAGGAGTCTGATAGCGGAGTTTAGGGAACAGGAGCCAGAACGATTGCTGGTTGCTGTAGGAGGCCCTTATAATGTGGGTTTCTTGACTGAGATTGAGGGTTTCAGGTTTTCGGCAGTTTCTTATTCGCTGGGCCAAACTAGAGTATAAGAGACTTCGTGACACATGCAGAATCAAGATGCTGAGTGCTAGCTGTGCTTCGCATGTCACAGAGGCGCGTGTATGGCGCGGCCGGAAGCAACGTGGACAAGCTCTGCATTGACGGTGGGAAGCTTGGTCCGCACAGGCGTCAACTTCAGGCGGCGGAGGGGTTGGAGATTTTCATGGCTTTGCATGTAGTCTCCCCGGATGATGTTTCTACTTTAATAGGGTCTACAGTGCGAGTAATTGAAATGATGCTGAAATGGTGAATGCATTGGCAGCGCTCGTTAGGTGGTAGCAGTAGCAAAAGTATAGAAGCTGCGGCAAGCGCAGCAGCAGCAACGGGAAGCAGCAGCAGTCGCAGCAGCGGCAGTACCAGCAGCAGGTGGAATAGTAATGCACGAGCACGAGCACGAGCACGAGTAGAAGTAGCGGTAGCGGTAGCGGTAGCGGTAGCGGTAGCAGTAGCAGTAGCAGTAGCAGTAGCGTAGCAGAAGTAGTAGTAGTAGTAGTTAGTAGCAGAAGTTGCAGCAGTAGCAGTAGCAGTAGCAGTAGTCGCAGTCGCAGTCGCAGTCGCATCGCAGTGGCAGTCGCATCGCAGTGGCAGTGGCAGTGGCAGTGGCAGTGGCAGTAGTAGTAGTCGTGGTGGTAGTAGTAGTCGTGGTGGTTGTGGTCGTGGTTGTGGTGGCGGTAGCGGTGGTGGTAGTGGTAGTGGTAGAAGTGGTAGTAGCAGCTGCAGTAGCAGTAGTAGTGGTAGTAGTAGTAGTAGTAGTGGTCGTGGTAGTGGTAGAAGTGGTAGTCGCAGCTGCAGTAGCAGTAGTAGTAGTAGTAGTAGTAGTAGTAGTAGTAGTAGTAGTCGTGGTGGTTGTGTCGTGGTAGTGGTAGCGGCAGCGGTAGTGGTAGTGGCAGAAGTGGTAGTAGCAGCTGCAGTAGCCGTAGTAGTAGTAGTAGTAGCAGTCGTGGTAGTAGCAGTAGTAGTAGTAGTAGTAGTAGTAGTAGTAGTAGTAGTGGTAGTAGGAGCAGTAGTGGTAGTGGTAGTAGTAGTAGTAGTATAGGAGTAGTAGTAGGAGTAGTAGTAGTAGCAGTAGTAGCAGTAGTAGTTAGTTAGTTAGTTATTTAGTTAGTTAGTTGGTTAGGTAGTTAGTAGTAGTAGTAGTAGTAGTAGTAGTAGTAGTAGTAGTAGTAGTAGCAGTAGCAGTAGTAGTAGTAGTAGTAGCAGTAGTTGTAGTATTAGTAGTCGTCGTTGTCGTAGTACTACTCGTAGTCGTAGTCGTAGTGGTAGTAGTGGTAGTAGCAGTCGCAGTAGTAGTAGTAGCAGTAGTAGTAGTAGTAGTAGTAGTAGTCGTAGTAGTAGTAGTAGTAGTAGTAGTAGGAGCAGTAGGAGCAGTAGCAGTAGCAGTAGCAGCAGAAGCAGCAGAAGCAGCAGAAGGAGAGTTGTGGAATCAGATGAAGAAAAGGCGGATGGCCGTCGTAGTTGATCAATGTGTTTTTTGTTGGTGCCTTTCGTCAAGGCACTGCCGTGGCAACACGAACTCGGCCCCTTTCAGCATTTAAGGTGTGTTTCGGTTTGAGCATTTTAGGTCGTAGTATAGCTGCGGGTTAACATGGTCTGATGTTTGTGCCGGGGTTTCAGAAGTTGGCGCATGTTGGTGCTTCGTGGCACGGTTCTGGCCCGTTCTAACCCCAAGACGTTATGCTACATCCGAAATTCTTTGTCTCTCATCATGATCCCACCAGGCCTGGCGCCCCAGAACCCGACATCCTCATCCCCTGACCCAAAATCAATCTCTGGCCTCCAGTTCCGCCACCCGGCATCCAGCAGAGGCTAAACTTCACAAAGCCAAAAGCCTGTAACACGACACACCATAAAGTCTGTAAGCCCCATGCAAGTCTTATGAACCCCAACCCTATAGACCCTAGACTTATAGCCATGAACCTCTACAACCAAATGCTCCTCCCCATGAATCCCTACTGTAGTTCCTGATGCGAAAGCCAAAAGCCCTCAACTGCCACAGAAGTCCTAAATGTTTTGTGGCAACACACTGCAGAACGCATTCGACCAAACCTGCGGGGCGAACTCTCTCCTGGTGGGATTCAAGGAGTCTTGGAGAGTTAGGGATTCAGGCTCGGAATTAGGAGGGCGTTGTTTGGTGTTGGAGCTTTGGTTTAGGACTATGTGTTTAGGTCTGTCGGTTGTGGTGGTGGGTTCTGGATTTGCCCAGGCTGTCATTTTGTGGTACGTGTTTCGTCGCTACTTACTGGGTAGGGCCGGGCTCTCATCATGACTTGAAGATCGATTGCATCCAGCACCACCAGCATTGCCACTTTCCGGCCTTTCTTTCTATGCTTGGTGTTCAGCGCCACGGTCGGTCGAATGAACTCTACAATTCATCTAGGCTCAGGAGATTGAAGAGAGTGCGCTTGCACTGGTTGAATCTTGAGGCTCGTTTGGGCCATGAGCATTTAGTAATTTAGTGCATGTGATTTCTGGCCTAGGCAGGCCGTGTGACAAGTCTCACCCCAATTGCATTTAAGGTCTTGAGCTTCGGTGTAGTGATCTGAACCCTAGATGCGAGACCCCAACCCGCCATGTGCTGGAAATGCATAAGGATCCGATGACCAAAAGCCAGAGTTTGTTGTTCAGAATGTTTTCGGCCCCCTGACCCGCTAACTCGAGTCGCCGTACCTGAGCATCTGAACCCGAAACGCCGTGGAAGTGAGGAGTACGATCGCCGCAGGAGCATTCGCTTCCTGTGCAGCTATTCCGCACCTGACAATGGCTCATCTCAGTCAGAACGCCATCAACTCTAAAACCACTTGAAACCTAATAGCCCCTAAGCTCCACGGGGGCTTAGGGTTCGTTCTGGCTGCTAGGGCTAGGGTTTAGGGCATCGGGTTCGGATCGGGGGGAGTTGGTTGAGTTCATGGTGTGTAGCCTGCAATTGCACATTGTAAGCGCGGAGGCTGCGGGAATTTAGGGAATTTCAATATTTCAATGTATTTGCGATCTCTAGCCTCAACGTGTTCCTGATAGGCCAAAAACCAGCGGTTTTCTAGAAGCATACCTACTCAGCCAAAGCGTTCAGGTGTTCAAGTCTTCGACCAGTACACTCAAGCACTGCGTTTCCAAAACCATATGATCTAGGCAGCTTCCGTTAAAGAATGCAGACAGGGAAACTGGGTCGGCCATGTTACAGATGCTTGCCAATAGTCCTGATCTCGTTCGTGTGCCAACTCGTCTTGAAACCGTCTTTGTTTGAAGAACTCATGTGTTTCTAAAGCAGGGGTTGCTCACGGCACAGGACAGCAAACTAATGGCTGATAAGAGCCTACAGATAATCCCTTCCGCGTAACACTAAATTGAATATGCCCCCGAACAGAATGATTTTAAGCATCCCATGTGTTATATTGGGGGAATTGGGGGTAGTTGTGGTTCGTCTAGAACAAAACCAAATTGATTAAGTGAGGTAGTTGATGAAATTCCTTAACTGAATAATTAGTCAATCGGACTGAAGAATTCATTTACTAGTTGTTATTGACTATTCAAGTAATCCCTGAAAAAGAGTAATTAATTAGCAAAATAACGTTGATTAACTTACTTACTTAATTACTTACTTGGCAAACTAGTTCATTAAGTCATAACCAGCTACTAAGTAATTCATTGTTCAGTTGATTAACTAGATAATCAACTGATTAATCAACTAACCAGCTAAGCAGTAGTTGTTACTCAATTACTTATTTTGTTTATTAATCAATCAAGAATACTGTATCAATGAATTTGTTACCTAGTTAATTAAGTAGTTACTTAACTAACTCGTTAATTACTTAATCAAGTCATCAAATAAGTAACTAATTTTGTAACACGGGTTTCCCCTTGCCCAGCAATACATAGTATATACTTCGACCTTGACAGGGCTCCTTTCCAGGCACTCTAGAAACTTTATGGCTTACGTATATACTGTATACCATATGGACGCTTTGAGAAGTTCCAGCACCAAGAATTAGACACTCCCTCACAGTTTTCCAACAGTCTCCTGAATCGTGAGGATACGCCGTAGATGTTGCTGATTGGGTCTCAAACTTGCTTCTTCCCGGCACACACACACACAGAGTTCGACTCACAGTCTTGACATGTTTTCAACGTATACCGAGCAGTCGAGGTGAGGCTGTTCTGCGTGATCTTTAGGAAGCCGTGGCAATCGTTATTTTCAAATGGACCAGGATGTAACAGAACCCTAAGGTAATGAAGTACGGCCAGTTGTGAAAGCTTTCGACTGCACCGACGCCGGATGCAGGCCGATCCACCACTTCGCGAAGTTAAAGTTCAAAACTGCCATAGGTGATTCGAACAGGGTTTGGTGATATCGTATGCTACGCACGGACTTTACATACGCACGTCTTCCTAATTATTCAGACCCCTTGAGTCGTTCGGACACAAACCCTAGCAGAATCTGCTACCTCTCGGTACCTCTTTGAAAGGTCGTGGTCAACACGCTTTTTCCCGAACTGTGACTTTCTGCGGGTAGCCTTCAGCGGAAGCCTATACAGTACGTCCAGTGGCCCTGCAAAGTTAATACACAGTAACCCCTCGTATACCCCAGCGCCATTATAGTCTTACTCGAGCTGTAGACCCCAACCCTAAATCAAACCAATTCCGGGTGAGGGCTACAGGCGGTGAGGATGCAAGGAGTTTGATTTTTACATGCGGACGGCACGGTTTTGCAATTGCTTGATTTGTCCTGGCATCGGCATCGTATTGCTTAGGGTTTGGGATTGTTAGGGTATACATGTCTCCCTTCCCACCCAAACGACTGTCGAGATGGCAGTGCGTCTCCCACACCCATACTTTTATCGTACTTATTCCATTCTCACACGGGTTTCCTTGCGGCTTTTCTACAATGCTTACAAGCTCTCCAGATTGTTGCCCCAATCTTGAAGCCCCTTTAGCTAAACAGCTAAACCATCAACCGATAGCTGGCGAATTGAACCTGCAGCTCTAGACTCCGGACGCCCTCGAACCTCGGTTGGGCTTAGCTCTAAGCTGTAAAGCGTTTAAACATTTGTATCCTATCACCCCAAACCCGCAGCCTCCAAGCCCCTAAGCATAAACTTAAACCACTCCTTCCGCAGGGCGATGTGTGCAAATGACAACTGCAAGATCAAGCCTTTCTGTGTGAAAGCCCATGTCAACATTGCGCCTCGGCAATATTCAGATGTGTTAAAGATCTCACCAGGCTGAAAGTTTTTGGGGTTCAGGAGTGTATCTGGATCAATGGTTCAGGCTGGTTCAGGATTTATGGGGTCAGGGCCTAGGGTTTGGGGGTTTGGGGGTTGAAGGTGTCTTGTTCAATCCTTGCTTGTTTTGGTCCGCCCACACCGAAATGAGCAAAATTAACATGCACATGCAGTCGTCAAAAACTGGTAAGTTCCATTTCGGGAAATGCAGCTACATAGCCCAGTTCCAGCACCAGATAGCCAGATAGACCATGTTGGCTGGCAAGAATGCCCGCGTGTAGCCTCCATCTTCAGCAGCATGGGGGATCCCCGAACCCTTGAGCTCCAATCAAGCCAAAGGCATCAAACGAAATCGTTCCCACAGGTGTTACATTCGAAAGGAGTCGTCCTGTCACTTACTACCGAGCATGCAGAGCTCGGAATCGGTCCGTCGGCACAGCGGACGTGAAGCTGAGAGCCCGAGACCCGCCGAAATCCCTCCAACCTCTGCAACTGCAAACTCAAAGCTTAAGCCCCGATCCTACACCAAACAATTCCTGGCTTCGAGAGCTTTGGGATTGGTTGTCATTCTACCAGACGCAGTAGTATCTTGGGTCTGGGACTGGGCGTTCAGGGCCTCAAACCTTGAACTGAGAGCCATATGCTCGTAGTCCCAAAACCCGAAACCTCGAAGAGCTCAGCGGACCAGGAGTCACTACCCCAAACTCCCAGACTAAATCCAGAATCCCAGCCTGCAACCCAAACTCTGAGGAACAAAAGCCAAGCAGCAAAAGCATCAAGTTGATGAAACTGCAACTCCGTACCCTAAAAAAACCCTAAAACCCCAAACCCTGCAGCCCTAAACGATCAAACACCTGGGAACTTGAATCCCGAAACCCCTACAACTCACAATCGAATCAGGGTGTAGGGGCTAGGATTCAATCCCAACGAAGCCTGCTCTCCCCAACTTCCGAACATGGCGCCGAAAACCCAACAAACCGTAGGGAACCGCCGGAACGACCCAACAGAAACCGTCTCAAGCCCCTAGAACCCTGAACCCCGAAAAACATTAAATCAAACCTAGGAGCCTTCAACACCCCAAAAAGACCCCTCCCCAAAGCCGAGGTGGAGAGCGGAACCGAGGCCACGTCTACGGGGGGAGGCGCATGGTCCGGCTGGTCCACCTGCCCTCACCGCCCCTTAGTCTACAAAGAGCCGCAGGGTTTCAAAGTTCAAGCTTAGAGTTTTTTGCGGTTTGGGGTTCATATGGCTTAGGAAGTTTAGGATGTAGCTTTATTCGGGAGTTTGGGCTGGAGGTTGAGTGGTGTAATTTTTAGGGTTGTTGCAACACCAAACTTCCACGCTTTTGAGTTCCTTGAGTTACTCACTCTGCTTCTGAGGGTTCAGCTTCATGTTCTTGCGGCTCTTCTAAGCCTTTCTCGGTTTTGTAGTTTCTGGCAGCCTGGGGAATGTAATGGGTGGTGCTTCCGGGGCGCAAAGTTCTGGTTGAGGGCATCCAGACCCAATCGGACTACTTCTGTCTTTCTGCCAGCCTGTGCCAGCCGCTTCGGTTCGGCCGGCACATGAAGTCAAATGTTGATTCGTGGATGCACTTCACCAGTTTTCCATGTCCCAGCGGCGGTGGAAGTTCCTGCATGTATTCAGAGATATGACCAACCCTGCAGATATACGACTGGCTAATGCAGCAACCCGAACCCTAACCCAAACAATATAGCCTGAACCGCTGACCTGGCATTTTGGCTCTAATATAGGGCTCGGAAGAGTTCTATCAAAATGTTCTCTTACAAGTCCCGAAACAACTATGTTAGAATTCATGTATTCAGCCCCTTCGATTAAGTCATCCCAGGCTATTCGGCGGCGGGGCTCCGATACATGGAGCTGATAGGTAGCGTCGTTGATGCCGTGGCTCGGCAAGACCTGTTTCGGAGGAATGGTTCCGGCTCGATTCGTCTTCAGGGTTTTCGGGCTTTACGGTTTTAGGGTGTAGGGTTGCTTTCTGCATCTTTACTGTGCCGACTTCCGCACTCTGCACCTGTCAATGACCTTTTCTGAGATCCTGAAACCAAGTCCATAGTCTTGACGGGCCTGAATCCTCCTCTGCTACGCGGAATTCGCATCATTGCCAAACTGTTGCACTCAGAAGCGGATCAAGTTCTTCATCTTGCCACAGAAATCGTCCTGCTCGCATCCCCTACAGTAGCTGCACGATTCCCGATGTCAGTCGTCCTCCATACACTCTGTGTGACCGCTTGTGTAGGGTTGTGTCTATGCGCACAGGATGCAGGTAGAATGCAGGCATTAGGCGTTAGGGTCCAAGATGAGCGCATCCTGCAAGAGCATGTGTCTGAGTACGTTTGATTGTTGTTGCGGGCAGCATTACATTCCCTGGGCCGGGCTCGCAATGTCTTGGCAAGGACGTGTCAAGCTTGGATGGCCTGGAGTGCATCGACAACAAATGCTTCTTGGATCTCAGAAAGCAGCGACATGCAACGTAAGAGCCGACAACACAGTTAGTGTCGTTACCCCTGTCAGTTCTGCGTGATCGGACGCAGCTGTCCAGCAAAAGCAGCACCTGGCTTCGAACTCATCATCAACAACAAAAACAGCAACAACAACAGCAACAGCAACAGCAACCGCAACAGCAACAGCAACAACAACAGCAACAGCAACAGCAACAGCAACAGCAACCGCAACCGCAACCGCAACCGCAACCGCAACCGCAACCGAAACAGCAACAGCAACAGCAACAGCAAC